>JBBMEG010000005.1:2943773-2969865 GCA_037832605.1 Cyclanthera cordifolia | reverse complement strand
TATGTATAAAAAATCATTTGAATATCTTTGCAATTAAGATCAATTTGAGATAAAAATGTAATAATTATTTCCTACTTAAATATCCATGTTAAATTCCCTATTTTATTTTAGAAAATCTTTTAATTTAATTTTTTTTTTGTTCTAAATTAGCTATAATTTTATAGGTAATTTTGTATTTTAAAAATATGTTTTATTAAATTAAATTTCATACTAATTTGATAATATATTTCATATTCGATGATTTTGAAAAATATATTATTTAGTACCTGTGATTTGAAAAATTAGAATTTAGTTTATAAGGTTTGTTAAAATATAAAAATTGGTGCTACATAAAAATACATAGATGTATTATTTATTTTTGTGTTTAATGATAAGAGTGTGAGATAAGTAATTGGTTGGAAAAAAACTCACATAATTCATACATCACATTTATGTAAGTAATTCGCCTACACTTTACGAATAACATGGACTATTTTTCAAGTATAATCAAACCATAGGAACTAAATTATATTTATTCAAACTCTAGGGACAAAATTATATACTTCTTCAAACCGACTAAATTCTGTATTTTAAATTACAGAGACTAATCTCTAACTTTCACGAAATCATTCGGACTAAATTTATGATGTAGACTATAATTTATTGCAGATTTATTTTGAAATTTAAACCTTGCACGAATTAACTCTCTTATTTGTTTTTTTAGTACTCTTTAGTAGTAGATTCCTAACTTAAAGTTACAATTAACAACAGTAGAGGTGTTCATCTGCAGGTTGGTGTTGATTTTCGGTGAAATTTGACACAAAACTAACCTTATCGATTAACTTAAAAACGAAATCGAACTAATCGGTCAGTTAAATCGGTTAAAACGGTCGATTAAATTGGTTAATTAATTTTTTTCGTTTTTAAATTAAAAGTATCTTTATCATACAATTTTATATTAAAATGTTGAGAATTAATTAAAAGAAATGAGTATATATTATATATATTTATATATTTTAGAAACACATTTAAAATTATGTTGATTTTAGCCTAATTTAATAATAAATCTAATTAATTATATGAAAAAATATTAATATTCCATAAAGAAAAATACATGAAAATCAATCATCTGCCCTTAATTCAGTCGATCTCGATAAGTCGAATCCATTGTTGGGTTGTAGTAGGCCTAAGGCATCTTTTGAATTTGAAATTTATGGCATATAATTTAGTGGTTCTTTCAAGCTTTAAGTTAAAACAAAACCGATTTTTCTATATATAAATATGATAAATAAACTAATATAAAGCATCTAAATAATCCGTACGAGGTTTTATAATATAATACTGTTAGTGTGTATTAATTATTTATTAAAAAATTTAAGAATAGATTAAGATTGTGAAAGAGAAAGCCCGTGGAAATTAAGCAATAATCTGCTGACTCATGCAGAAAGACCGCTCCAACCGGTTTTGAATTTTTAATACAATACGTAATTTTCTAAATTATTAATTGTAATAATAATTTTATTTTTATTTTTAAACAAATGGGAATAATACTTGTTTATAGATTTTCCTTAAACTTTTAAAGAAAATTAATATTACTGATTTTTTTTTTTTTTTTAATATTTATGTGATGTTTGGTACTAATTTTTTAACAATTATTTCAAATGAGTATCGCCCGTAGCCCAGGATTCGGATGAGGTATTGGAATCCGGCTCCTTTGGGCCCCGTCGTTCCCCTACATCCCTTGCGACCCGGCCACGTTAGCTACCAGCCTTAAGGCTGTGAAGTTCCTTCGATTAAGCCACCGAAAAGGAAGGTGCACCTTGGTGGTATAGGTAGTACAAATCAATTCTCTTAAGCCTTAACCATGGGACTATATCTCTAAGTTTCCTCTCATTCGGATGTGGACTCGGTTCATTCATGTACCCTCCTAACCCCGAGCGTTACAAATATTTACTTAATACTCAAAAAAAATTACATCCGAACGAATTTTTGATTGTAATCATTATTTATAAATATTTAAAATTATTATTCTAAATACTAATTTTAAAAATTCTTGAGAATTATATGAATCGAAAAACAACTTTTGACGATAATCATTACTAATAATTACTTATAAATACTCAAAATAAAATGTTTATTTAAATAGTCTTAAAAGCAATATCAAAATAAGTTTTTAAGTGCAACAATTACTTCAAATATTCAAAAGAAATCATCGTTGTAAATACTAATTTTAATTATTCTTATCATTAATTTTAAATAGTGTTGGAAAAAAATGATTTATTTATAGTACGGAAGTTTGGAAGCAGAGAGGGATTGGGTCGGGAATCGCTTGAAAAAGACCGACCACGAGTAGTTACTCTTTTTCTTTGCCTATCTTTTCCTTTTGATATTTTATTCTTTATTCGTTATAATGTTTTATCTTTGTACTATAATTCCACTTATCATATTCCATTACAAATTAAATTAAAATATATTTAATTTATTGCATTTTGTGGAATATTTTAATGAAGAGCTTCTTCCACAAGTCTTCTATCTTATTTTGTCTTTTTTTTTTAATTTAAATTTATCGAAGGAAAAATAAAGTTCACATAATCTAGCCACGTCGACATTTGATTCGTGCATTTGGTCCGAAAGTTTTTTACGGTTTATTTCTTTCTTTTTTTTCAATTTAATAATATTAAAGGTGGTAATTTAAATTAATTATCTCCTCGCTTGTAATGGAGCAGGTTACATAATTGATTGAAGATGATATTTCTTAAGATCTTATGTTCGAAACTTATCTGTGACATTAATTTATAATCTAATTCATTAGTTCTTATAGTTTCGTTTGATAACTATTTAATTTTGAAATTTAAACTTATGTATACTCAAATTTTTTTAATATAATATTTCATCGTTTCTTAAATTTGTATGTAAATTCTAATCAAATTTTTAAATCAACACAAATATTTGGAAATTACTTTTTTTTTTTTACTTTCAAATTATTGTTTGGTTTTTAGAAACATGAGTAAGATGTACATATTAATAAGAGCATAATTTCAATAGCAACGCGTATAATTAAATTATTTTGTATACGAAAGTTTAACGTATTTCGCTACTTTTATGAATTTTGAAGAAGAGTTTTGTATAATTAGAGTGTTAAAAGTACAATTAGGTGTTAGGAATAATGGGGTTCACTATTTACGAATTTGTTATGATCGAAGCAAAAATGTCAATCTTTTGAGTATAGTTATGATTGACATGAACAAATTTAATGAAAGGACGTTCGTCAATTTGTGTCAAGTAAAAGTTTGAAGTGTGTTGATACAATATTGATTAGATAATAATTTAAAGAGAAGACAAAGCTTAGTGCTTATAAAACAAAAATATTTAAGCGGTCATGACGATCTAGTAGAGCCAGTGATGATTCCATATGAGGTTCTAAGTAGTATAAGTAATCAATGAAAAAATAAATATTTGTGTAGAAACAAAAAAAAATTTAAAAATGTAAACAATCGAAAGAAATTTATCATAACTTAACAAGTTCCTCGAAAGGCTCAAGTACGAACTATTAAAAAACCACTTTTATCCCTTCCATGACAAATTTTAATTTGTTTATTTTAATGTTAATACTTATTATTTGTATTAATGATTTTCAATTACTTTTAACCACCCATAAAACCTCTTCAAATCTCACATCAATTTTTTAAACCAAATTTATTATTAAATAACTAGTACATCAATCATAATTAATTATTATAACAACTACACTCAATTATTGCATGAGTAGTTAAAGATTTGAAACTACTACATTTTTTGAAATAAGTTAAAAGAGATTAATTAATTAGTTAATTGCCATGAACACTTTCACTTTATTCTATCATATCAAATTTATGACTTGGTTTGGAAATTAATTAAAAGTTATTAAAGACTATTCTTTATTACTAAATTTAAACTAGAGATTTTTAGGGAGGTTTGGTATGATTATTTGGATTAATATTTAAAATTAGTATTTACCAAATATTCATAAAAACTATCCCAAACAAGATTTTAATTGCAAACATTATTTTTAAATACTTAAAATAAATACTTTTTCAAAATACTAATTTTAAATACAAACGGAGTTTTGACTGTAATAATTAATTTTAAATACTCAAATAAAATTTAATTATAAATACTAATTCAAATATTCTTAAAATCTAAATCAAACAACATTTTTTACCACAATCGTTACTAATCAGTACTTTTAAATAATAAAAATAAATTCTCATTATAAATATTAAATTTAAAGCGGATGGTGTAGGAGAAATGTCCAAATCATCCTTGGAAATTAAATATATATATATATATATATATATATATATATATTTATTATGAAAATATATGGTATTAAATATAGAAGTTTAGACTGGTGGGTGGTCGCTTTGAATGCATCTCATTTGTTTTAAAAAGTAACCATTATTAACATGAGAAAAGGCCAGCGCAGTTTATTCAATTTTTATGAATTATTTATCCAAATATATATATACGGCCGTGGGTGGGGTCCATGCGGATCCATACTTTTCATTTCCAACGAAACTGCGTCGTTTACAATTCCCGATGGACCCAGCGCCCACTCACTACGTTTGGCTAAACCGTTAGCAATCATATGGTAGGAGATTAGGATTGAAAACAAATATTGATCTGATAAAATGAAGATTGTATATTTTATATAAATAAAATTTAAAAATAATTAATATAATATTTATACTTTACTAGAAAACATAGATAAATAATAAAATAAATAAAAACACAAAATGAAAAAATGTATTGAACTACGCATTGGGTTAGGGTAAGTTAGCGTAACCCAACCTAACTCACACTATCCCGACACTCGAGACGCGCCCTCAACTCATTATTTAGGAAGTTGAGATTTTAAAATATTTGTAATTGAGATTTATTTTGAGTTTTATATAAATAATGAATATAGTAAAATACCTCGCTTGAATATAATTTTTAATAGTATTTAAAATTAATATTTATGATGAGATTTATTTTGAATATTTAGGGTAATGAGCCTAAAAGTTTGTTTGTATGTAATTTTTAAAAGTACTTATAATTAGTATTTAGAATGATGTTTTGTTTTGAGTAATTTAAAAGTAATGATAAAGTTTGTTTGGATTTAGTTTTTAAGATTATTTAGAATGTAATTTATTTTGAGTATATATAAGTAATGATCACAGTCAAAAGCTCGCTTAAGAGTAATTTGTTTAGAATTATTTAATAAATATTCTTATAAATAATAATTCCAAACATCTATTAAGGTGTGTTTGGACCGCCATTAATAAATAAGGAGAACTATAAAGGGATGATTTTCGATATTTGAGTCATTAATAATCATTATCTCAATGATAATGTTTCCCCAAATTTTTATTTTATTTTTTTCTCCTAACTACCCTATATTCTCACCATAACAATTTTTTATTCGTCTCATAACTATTTTTCGGTCACATCTTATACATTATTTTATTTTTATCATTATCATTATTTTCATCTTAAACACATTTGATAATTATCCTCGTAATCATTTTCTTCGCTCCAATCACAAATTATCATTATGCACATGATCATTTATTTTTTCATTTACTCTCGGAGTGTTGAGTAAGGAGACTACAAATTATTATTTTGTATTTGTGGTGTAAAAATCTAACAACGAGCAAATTTAAGGACGACAAAAAAAAAAAAAGAAAGAAAAAAGAAGACTATAAATTAATGTCACAAATAAGATTCAAAACTAAAAAATTGAAAGAAATATACTTTAATAAACTAAGTCATCAACCAACAACATCATCCCTTAAACTCAAGTTATCAACCAACTGTGTCATCGATTAAAGTTAAAGAAAAATAAAAATGGAAGTGATGAAAAGTCAAGGAAGGAAGATGAAATTTGATAACTAATTTTAAATTTAATCCAAACTCAATGTATTAAAATTAGTTTATTTGATAGCTGGAAGATTAAAATTGAAACTAATTTTATAGTATAATGATTAAAATTAAACATTTGATTATTGAAATACTAAAATAAAACAAACTCGAGATAGGTTTATATCGAAATTTAAGGACTTAATTACCGAATGGATTAGTGGTGCAGTGATTTCTTTGTTTGATGTTATTCCAGTTTAACACCAGCGTCACGGGTTCGATAAGATAATTATTATATTCTCCCCTACTATTGCCACGCAGCATGCAAATAGTCACATTTGAAATTTGTGGGTAGATCTCTCTTTCTTGTCTTTTCATTTTCTCATCGAAAACTCAAACCCATCCCCTTCTTATTCGTGAACAGAAACTGTCGAACCTTCTTTCGTCTGCTATTGTGCGTTCAGGCCGCCAAACTTTTCAAGGCCAGCCGTCGTGAACCATGGATCTCCATCGCTTATAGTCGGGACCCCGCAAGTCGCCGCTCATAGTGGAAGTTTGTCTCATCTCCTGTCCTTGTCACAAGTTTGCGTCACTCTGCATTATCGTATATTTATTTTTTAGTATTTGAGTAATTTATTTAGTCATGCACTCGAAATTGCAGGGTAATTATCTTGAACTAGTTTTTAATTGTCTGTATTATTTATAAAATTTAGTTTGATGCTAATAATTTATTTATGTTTAAATTATTTAAAACAGTTATTTGGTTTTGAATAAACGGTTTTGTTTCGAATATGTCATTTTAAATTCATTCATGTTAATAAAAATTTATGTTCAAACGGTTTAGAAAGTTGGGTTATTGGAGGATATGTTTGTGGTAGAAAGTCAGAGAATTCCTTCATAGCCCATCAATTTTGTGTTATCAATCGCCAATACTTTAATTCATTCGTCCTTTCACTTATGTTCCCTTTCTATCCAAACTAAACACGGGCTAAGTTTTTTTTTTCAAATTTGGTATTCAACGAAAAAAATAGTTATTATTTTGCATTTGTATAACTTCTTAATCATGTATGATTAGTGAACAGTAACACAGTTTTACCTATACATAGATGTATAGAGTGTGTGTTTATTACCTTTGAAACCTAGTATTTATAATTTTTATTTGATTTTTTTAATGTTTGATTAATCTTATTATATAGAATTAAACTAAATTATTTTGTGTCACATGTTGATAAATATGAATATTCTATACATAGGAGTTTTAGTTCGAAAAATTGTGACATAATTATCTTAATATATTATGAATAAGAGGTTATTTTGAGTTTAGAGTAAAATTATTCTTTCCGAGGCATGGTATGGAAAAGATGACGCGTGAGGGGAAACAATAAACTTAGTTTGTCGTACACTTGTCGGATATGGAAATCATCATAGATTATTGTGTAGCTTCTTACGGTTTCCCTGTTTATATTTATTTTTAGGCTCTTTTGTAGCGCCCAAAAAAAGAATTAGTTTTTATTTTGTAAAACTGACTACTATTTTAATTATTATTATTTTTTTAAAGTTAAATATAAAAAGGGGTAATCCCATTTGAAATAGATATAGACGTTCAACATTTTTTTTTTTGTCTCAAGATGTCGACGCAGTTAGCCAAAGACTTGGACTCGAGAGGTGTGCTCCCGTTCTTTAATTACAAACTATTAGGGATGTTTGTTAAGTTGTTTTAAAATCGGGATTTGGGTTTTAGCTAAACCATAGTTTTGAGGGTTTTTTTTTTAATTTTTTTTATCAGAAGTTGTCTGAATTAAGGGGCAGGTTGCCCCCAATTCAGCGTCACGTGGCGGAATGTGCAAATTTTTTTTTTACTTTCATTTTTCTCTCTTATTTATTCAAATATATTTCCTAAATTTTGTTTATTTAAAAATATTCATAAATGTCACATCATATCACATCCAAAACACTTTTCATAACTTATCCATAAACACTATAGTAAAACTTTCAAACAAACAAAAATTAATAACACCTCTTCTAAACACGCTACTAAACTTTCAAACAAACGAGCACATACTAAACACTCGAAATAACTCATTCATAAAATTTCTATCAAACACCCCATTAGGTTCTTAGGGCACACCCTCTAACATCTTCATGCAATTAAACTTTAATCCACAAATGTGTTGCTTTATAATTTTAAATAATTCTAGAACTTGAAGGTTGCCTCGTATAATTGCGGAGGCACCATTGACCCTTATCTAAAATCAAACAATAGCTATTTTATTGCAAAAATGAGTATAATACAACTGACACTAGTGATGCATTAATATCCACTTGATTAATGGTTTGAGTCATGAATGTAGAATGTAGATGGTATACATTCAAATTCATATCATATTTAATTTATTTTATGGGAAAACGAGTAAGCTGTCTTTGAAATGGCCACTACAGACATTTACATGTTTGGGTGGATCTGTCAAGCCCATTCATGGTTGCTTCTTCACATTCCTCAAAAAATAAAAAGTAATTCTCTATATATAAATTAAAAAATTGAATATATATATATATATATTTTAATTTCAATCTTTTCGTAGTTCAATTTTTTTTAAAAATCATAAATAATAACGGATGAAATATTTAACTAATATAAGATTTTCATTAAACTAATTCATATTGACACTCGCTCATTTATCGCGAATGACTGTTATATTTAAAATAACTTTATTCCTCAACAAGATAGATAAAAAAAAATATAAAAAAATTGTATTACCTTAATTTGTAATTTCAAATTTTTTTTAGATTAATTTCTAATTTCAATGTAGATAACATTGATGTTGGTAAATTACATGCAACTTCAATTAATTTTACTAATAAAATTTATTATTTAATATTACTTGGTGTATGTTTTCGTCTTTCAATTTATATGCTTCAATCAATTCAACCGGTAGCATTTTATAATAATTTAACTTCACTCGAGCTTTTAATTAGTAGTTCAGTTTATAACATTTAATGTGTAGTATAACTAATAGATTCAATCAGTTTCTTAAGCTTACTGACGGTATAGTTTATTAAAAGAAGGATAAAATTAAAATTTTTGGAAATGAATGTCGTTTATAAATTATTTTTTAAAAATATTATAATTAAAATAAATAAATGAAAAGTTGCTCAATTAAATTTTCTTAATTTTTTTTTTTGATTAAAATTAATTTTATAATTAAAAAAAATATTGTAACACTTTCCTTCCCTATTAATTTATGATAGTAATAATAATTTCCTATTTCTGATGATGATTTAAGATAGAGAGAGATAAAAAAAAAAAAGGAAAACGAAAAGCTTCCATCGCAAGCCACGCCCCCACGGTAATTGCGCGGACTGGTTAAAAATTAAGGCCACGATTATGCGGTTACAGACAGTGCCGTTAATCATTAACCTCCACGTGTCAGTTATAAACCTTCTCAAAGGAGCACGATACTTTCCTTCCCTTTTCTCCGGCTTTCTAACTAATTTTTCAAAAGTTTATTCTGCAAATAATCAAATCCAATTCTTACTTCAAGTTTTTTTTTTTTTTGAAAAAAAAAAAAAATTTAATCATTTAAAATAATAATTTTTATAATTACCCCTTCAAATATTTTTTTTATTGTATACATTTTTTAAATCAATTTATATCATTATCGGTGCATTACTATTTTTGTTTTAATAATTTATAATTGGAAATTTGATTTCTAATATTAAAAATTTATTGAAAAAAAAAACTCAGGCATATCTCAATTTTTAAAAAGAAAATATATACTTTTAATTTTTCTGAAATCAAATATAGAGAGAAAGAACAATCAATTTGTTTTCCCTCTACTTCTCTCACACTGTGCTCTCGCAGAGAATTCGGTTTCGTCGTTCTCTCTCTGTCTATATATACTGTGAATCGATCCCATCTCAGAATTCTCGTCCTGTTTTATTGGTTTCTTAATTGAATTTTTGAAGTGAAAATGTCTCGCCGTGGCGGTGGTGGTCGTGGTACAGGAGGTCGCGGCGGACAGCCGTCTCCAGCTATGTATAGCGGCGGCGGCGGCGGCCGAGAAGGAGGTGGAGGAAGAGGCGGAAGAGGCGGTGGAGGAAGAGGCGGAAGAGGCGGTGGAGGAAGAGGCGGAAGAGGTACTGGAGGGAGAGATGGAGGACGGGGAGGACATCCGGCTCCTCAACAGTTTCCTTCCCCCAATCCTCAGCCTAATCCGGTGGTTTCTCGTCAGCTTCCTCAGACTTCTGCGGTATCTTCTTCTTCTTCCTCATCGGTAACTATTGCTCCTTCGCAGTCATCGGCTTCTTCTTCAAACATCGTCGCACAGGTCGAGAAGTTGACATTGGAGCCGGCGCGTGAGAAAGGTCAGCCGTCTTCATCGAAGGCTCTCACAGTTGCGAAGAGGCCAGGGTATGGAACCCTGGGGCATAAAGTTTCTGTTCGGGCGAATCACTTTCTCGTCAAAGTTGCGGATTGTGATCTCTTCCATTATGATGTAGGTCATTGTTTGTGCTTCTATTTCTTACCATTTTGTTTGAATTTGTTGCTCTTGAACAAGAAATGCAACCGATATATATGTATTTACTGTGGTTTTAGGTTTCTATTACACCTGAGGTGTCATCGAAGAAGGTGTGCAGAGATATTGTAGCCCAGTTAGTGAAAATGTATAGAGAATCGCATCTAGGTGGAAGGTTTCTAGCATATGATGGTGGAAAAAGTGTTTATGTTGCTGGTGAACTTCCGTTTAATTCGAAAGAATTCATGATTAAACTAGTCCGCCAAGAAGATGCTGGATCTTCCAAACCAACTAAGTATAGCCGTACCTCTTGTGTTTTTTGTATGCCTAGTAAGAATACATGTTCATTTTGTCTGTTCTTCAATCCTCAGGAAAGAACGGGAGTTCAAGGTGACTGTCAAATTTGCTTCGAAGCCAGATCTCCATCATCTGCAACAGTTTTTACAAAGTCGGCAGCGAGATGCTCCACAAGAAACGATCCAAGTTCTCGACGTCGTTTTGAGAACGAATCCATCCTTCAAGTTTGTTTAACTTGTAATTCTTTGGTCATTATGATATTGAGTAATGGATGGACGGGTGGTAATTTTACTATTAATTTATCAGGTATACAGTTGTAGGAAGGTCATTTTTCTCTACTGAATTGGGGCAACCTGGTGAACTTGGATATGGCGTTGAGTACTGGAGGGGCTATTATCAAAGTCTACGCCCTGTACAGATGGGTTTATCTCTGAATATTGGTATACCTCTTACTTGTTTACTATATATTGACTTAGGAACTGCTAATATTTCTTTTAACATTCATGTGATCTCTATTGCAGATGTTTCTGCCAGATCATTTTACGAACCAATCAATGTGACGGACTTTGTTGTTAAACACTTCAATTTAAGAAATCTCTCAAGGCCATTATCCGACCAGGACATCCGGAAGGTAATTTATTCTGTTATTAAAATATTGGCATGTCATGTCTGATGCCAAGTTTCTTTTCCAGAAAATTAAATGGTCTTTAAGTTTTGTGTATCATGAAACAGAAATAGAACAAATGTCTTTTTTTTTGCTGTGTGCTTGCAATTGAGTTCATTTTCTCTCATCCTTTAGTTTATCTCAAGGTTTATGTGTTTTTATTGCTATGATTCCTTGTTTGTTTCTATAGAATATTACTTTTACGTGAGACAATAAAGTATTTTTGCTTAAGTTGTTTGTTTCCTTTATGACAGATAAAAAAAGTACTGAGAGGGGTGAAGGTTGCATTAACATACAGGAGGGAGTATTCCAGGACATACAAAATCACTGGGATATCATCACTGCCTGTTAACAAATTGATGTAAGTTCATTTAGGTTGACATAAAAGTTCATGCGAATCTTTTGTTGTTGCGGTAGTTTTTTTTTTTTTTTTTTTTTGATTGTGAGTGATGTTTTAAAATTATTGATTGTAATTTCACCGAGTGGTTTTGATGTTCATTGCTCCTAAGTTGTTGTTTTTGTCACTCCAGGTTTACTCTAGATGATCAGAGAAACCAAATTTCTGTCGCACAATATTTTCATGACAAATATGGTGTTGCTCTCAAATGTCCATCTCTCCCAGCACTTCAAGCTGGCAATGATTCGAAGCCCATCTACTTACCCATGGAGGTATGCCCATTCTAATGATTATTTGTTTTTTTTTTAAGATTTTCTCACATGTTTAGGTGCACATAATCTAGCCGAAATCTCATGGTTAGAAATTTTTTTATAATAATTTCTTGTTGGGGATTTTCTTTCCATTTTTTGTTATTGTAGGTTTGCACGATTGTTAAGGGGCAGCGATATACTAAGAAATTAAATGAACGCCAAGTAACAGAGATGTTAAGAGCGACTTGTCAGAGACCTGCTGAAAGACAATTTAGTATAGAGAAGGTAGTAGCTTCTGATACCTGCCCATTAATCATATAGTTTTAAAATTGACTCAGATATGTATATACATTTGAATTTTAATATAATATTTTCATTTGGCACAGATGGTTGATAGGAATGGGTATTCTAATGATGAAATTGTTAGGGATTTTGGTATTGAAGTTAATAAAAGGTTATGCGACATTGAAGCTCGAGTTTTGCCATCTCCTAGGGTAATTTTTAAATTTAATAATGCTGTACAAGAGGTTGATGTTTTCTAGTAAAATTTAATCCTCCAACATCAATATTTTGCAGCTCAAATATCATGACACGGGGAAGGAATCAAAGGTTGACCCAAAGATGGGTCAATGGAATATGATAAATAAGGTGCATGCCTAATTATTATCCTTAGTTCGTTAACCTCAGGGGTGTTATCATTATCTCAATGTTCTATTGTTTGAACTTAGAAATCTGCTAAGGCAGTACATATTTGGTTGAAATTGCTTACTCTTTCTCAATTACCTCTTGTTATTACTGTTATTAACCTTTACAGGAATATATTCTCTTGGATGGCAGTAGGTTTAAACAATGGAATGAGATTAAGTCATTCCATGCTTTTTAATGCACACGATTAGTCAATTTAAAACTTATATTATTCATGTATTGAATATTAATTATATTGTAAGACTTATATGTATATCTATATGTTAAAACAACATTGCTCTAATATTAGTAAGGTTAGTAATCCGAGTCTTCTGGTGGATCAGAAAATGATCAATGGTGGGCGAGTTGATACCTGGGGATGTGTTAACTTCTCATCAAGATTGGATCCAGGCTTGCCTTCTGAATTTTGCTATCAGTTGGTTTCCATGTGCTGTAGCAAGGGAATGGTAAGAATACAATTCCTCTTATTATTCCAGAATTTATTGGCACTGTTTTTTTCCTACTAATTTTTTGTGAATTTTAGGCCTTCAATCCTAATCCGGTGTTTCCGGTCCGTAATGCACATGCAAACCAAATCGAAAGTACACTAAGAGAAATACATAGTCTGTGTGTTAAAAATTTGGGACCACAGGGAAAGTCTCTTCAGTTGCTCATTATTATTTTACCTGATGTTACTGGTTCTTATGGTGAGTTAAATCTTTTATTATAAGATATACTTTTTTTAGGTGCTTATGTATTCTTTTTTGGTATGACTTTTGACACGGCCAGTTTTTGTACACTTGTAGGAAAGATAAAGCGTATCTGTGAGACTGAACTCGGAATTGTTTCGCAGTGTTGCCAGCCTCGGCAGGCACAGAAGATGAACAAGCAATATTTTGAGAATGTGTCCCTCAAAATTAACGTTAAGGTTAGTTTGCTTTCTCTTATAAGTTGGTTATCTATGTAGCTTTATTTGATTAACATTTTCAAGCGAGTTATATTTTTACAGGTTGGTGGAAGAAACAATGTCCTAACAGATGCTATTCAGCACAACATTCCTCTTGTCACTGATAAACCTACTATCATCTTTGGAGCTGATGTAACACATCCTCAACCAGGAGAGGACTCGAGTCCTTCGATAGCGGCTGTAAGATCTGTGTTTATTTATTTTTCTTTTTGTATGATCTTTGCGTGTAAGCATGGTTAATAATTGCAGGTTGTTGCCTCAATGGACTGGCCCGAGGTAACCAAGTATAGAGGTATCGTATCAGCTCAGGTACATCGGGAAGAAATAATTCAAGATCTGTATTCTCAAGTTATAGATCCTCAAAGAGGCGTGGTGCATGCTGGAATGATCAGGTAAGCGCAAACATATAGTTGATGGGAAATGTTCTTTTTCTGAACTATTACTTCTTTTGATGGCCAGGGAGATGTTCATAGCTTATCGGAGGTCCACGAACATGAAACCTCATAGAATAATTTTTTACAGGTACGTTTTTGTGTTTTGGAGAAACAATATTGTTGAAATTGATTGATTTATTTATTTTTTTTGTTTTTTTGCTGATATTAGTTGTTTATCGACAGAGATGGTGTGAGTGAAGGTCAATTCAGCCAAGTCTTACTCTATGAGATGGATGCAATCAGGAAGGTATAGTAATTATTATTGTTCTTGAAGTGTTCTTGTTGGCCTATATACAATTATCAGTCTGCAAAATTTAAAGAATTAAGAAACCAATCATCTCTATTGATCTAGGCATGTGCCTCCCTCGAAGAAGGGTACCAACCGCGAGTAACCTTTATAGTGGTTCAAAAGAGGCATCACACCCGTCTTTTCCCCACTAATCAGGATACCGATCGGAGTGGAAACATTCTTCCAGGTTATTCATTATTGAAATTAATTTCTCTTGAAAAAAAATTAATTTGCGGTTCTTGGAATATGATATGGTACTTAGCGCTTGCTTTATTTAGATTGTGTTTGTATTTGATGATAGGTACGGTTGTTGATAAGAATATCTGTCATCCTACTGAATTTGATTTCTATTTGAACAGTCATGCTGGAATACAGGTCAAACTATTACCATTTTTTCTTACAATGCTCGGCTTTGTTTTTTGTGTTTCCTTGAAATCTAAATTCACTCTTGTTTGTATAGGGAACAAGTAGACCGACTCATTATCATGTTCTGTATGATGAAAACAATTTTAGTGCCGATCAAATGCAAACGCTCACCAATAATCTTTGCTACACGTACGTACCGAAACCATTCTCATCCCTTAATCATGTTTTTTTACGACTTTCTTGTTCGATGTCTAAACCATGTTTCTACTGTTTTGTTTTTAGCTATGCAAGGTGCACTCGCTCCGTCTCCATTGGTACAACCTTTTTTAACTGTCAAATTCCTTAATTCTCAGTCTGTTATTGTTTTGTTTATGTCGTCAATCCTTACATGAACATGCGTTTTGTTTTGCAGTTCCCCCGGCTTACTATGCCCATCTAGCAGCATTTCGTGCTCGCTATTACATGGAGAGCGATTCATCTGATAGTGGTTCCACGCATTCGGGAGGTGGGAATGTGGAGATTCAGGCCTTGCCTAGCATCAAAGATAATGTGAAGGATGTAATGTTTTACTGCTGAGCGCGTGTTTTTGAGTCCAGGACCGGACCTTGCAACCAAATAATCTTTTTGTGTTGCGCTCACTCTCAACTTGAGAAACCTTTTTTGGAACATATCATCAATATGCCTTGATTTTGAAGCTTCGGTGCTTGTCGAAATAATCGGGACTTCACAAACATCTTATGAAGCTTGTTTGTATACAAAGCATTAGGGGTTTTTTCTTTTTTTAAAATTTTACTGTAAATGCTCAAAGTCTCCTCTCTGAAGATTATAGGTGTTCGCAGTTCTCCTATATGCAATCCACCACAGGTGTGGCTGAATTTCACTTTTTGTAATTAAGAACGATATCTGATTTTCTTTATTATTAAAGAGAAAAAGGTTGTTTGCTATTGGTTGATTGTTTGATGTGAGTTTGGGCTTTAAATTCAATTTAATTTGTATAAATAATTAATCTAACGTTCTATAATCCGAAGATTTGTTAAGTTGTAAGCTTATGAGGTGTGCTGATTTAGTGTCTTTAATGAAATTTGATTTTGCATTGATTCCTTAACTTTTGGAGAGTCTCTTCGTTGGATGTTTGTTTGGGGGGTTAAGTTAACCTTTATCAAGATCAATTGGAGGGTGAGAGAAAGTAATAAAGGGGAGGAAGAAGATAAATGGCAGAAGAGGAAGAGATTATCTTTTTTTCTTCTAAATGATAATTTTGTCAATTTAAATTAAATTGCAATATTTATCAAATTTTAAAATTTTAAGCAATTTACTTGATCAAATTAATAATTCAAATGTGTTTTTGTAACAAAACATCATAATTTATATGTGGTTTGTGTAATTTTTCGTTAAAATAAAAAAATTTAGATGTTATTTGTGCAATTTTTTTTAAAAAAAATATGAACAATAGATAAAAAAAAATGTAGAATAAATTGCTCGTTCTTATTTAGAGTTGTGATAATGATTAAGAAAAATATATGATTATTTTTATCCATGTTTGATTACTCATAATCATTTTCCTATAACTACATTTTTCATAATTATTTTCTATTTTCTCCTAATTTTTTTTTATTGTTTTTGTGACTCATTTTCGTTCTTCTCATATTTTTTTAAACTCACTAATTTATTTTTACTCTCGAGGCTAAATATAAGTAATCATTTTTAATATTCATTATATTCATTTAAACCTTAAATAGTTGAACAATATAGATATAAATTTGTTGGCGTAGAGGTCACTAGTTTGAATTTTACTATACAATCGTTGCAAACTAAAAAAAATAAAATAAAAACACATCCCAATATTTATATAACTAAATCTACATGGAAAAAAGAAATCGAAAATCCCAAGAATGTTTATTAAAAAGAAAAGAATTTCACTCTGGACAGTCGTTAACCAATGAGAAGGGGAGGCATCGATTATTTAAAAATGTATGTATTATTTAATTCATTAAATCACAATCGAAACATTATCCAAAGAAATGTTCACCTTCATATAAAAAGAAAACACCCATTTTCTTCAACTTCTTCTTTCTGAGCTTCGGTACCCACCAACATAAACACAAAACCTACTTTAATGTTCACAAGCAGAGAGCTTGGATCGCTCTACAATGGCTCTCTCTTCATCTCTACAACTCATTCAATTTCCTGCTCCTCACGCACTATCCTCATCCTCGCACAATCTTTTCATCTCCGATTTCGGCTCTTTTTCGCGATTCTTCCGATCTCCATGGCTCTCGTCCTTGGCTCCGTCGCGGAGTTGTAGGATGAAGTTATCTTCCCGAACCAAGTGTTTCTCCATGTCCACCGAGGAGGAGCAATGGAGTGAATCGGAAGATTTGGTGTCCGATGTGGACGAAGGAGGAGATCGCGAGGATGTCATCGGTGTTCTAAAAGAGAGTTCTGTGGCTGCTGCTTCTGTGCAGAGGATTTCTTCCTCGTCGCGGGATTATATGTCGCTTGCGATTCGTGAGCCGGTGTATGAGGTTTGTTGCTTTGATGCATTTTTCTTTTACATGAATTGGGATGTGTTTGCGGTTAGGTTGAACTGTGCATCGAGCTTTTTCACTTTTCTGTCTTTTATTTAATTTTAGGAGTTGGAAATTTGAACCTCGAACTGATAGTTTTAATTAAATTGAGAGAGGCTGTTCATATATCAAACTTATTGATTATCGAGGGAAATTAATTGGAGAATGCGAAGTTTGCTATTGCCTATTCCTTGTCAATTGCTAATTAGTTTTATCTTTTTCTTGATGTTGAAGAAAAATTTGTTGAATGACTTCCTGGCATTTTAAAAAGACATTAGAATTTTGATGCTACTGTGGAAAAAGTTCTATTATATAATTTCTAATCGTGCTAATAATCCACCAATAATTGTTTTTAATTATTAAATTTAAAGTTTAGTCTATACATAGTAAGTCCTTAGCTTTAAGGTTTTTTTGTTTGATTAGTTCTTGACATTGTCAACCTAAGATATGCCTAATTTTGTTTTTTTTTTAGTGTATAAAGTTTTTCCTCAAACTTTTAAGTTTTGTGTTTAACAAATTCTTGGCTTTGTGTCTCAAAAAAAAAAAAGGACTTCAAATTCTCACAGTTCTGGTTGTTGAACTAAAAAAGAGGCCGTTGTTGGTAGGTATAAGATTAGATTCTAGTATCATTTTGATCTCCTTGTATTTTTTTATTTTTATTTTTTGAGATTACAACAACTGGGGGTGGGGAGATTTGAACCTGTGACCACATGGTCTTTCGGCGTTCATTAATGCCATTGAGCTATGTTCTTTTGGCCTATTATGATCTCCTTGTACTATTTCTATTTCTTTTCACAATTTATACTATTAAATCTCCGTATATTTATTAGTTCTTTTAAGCAAGAAATCAGAAACTTCATAAAAGCCAATGGAAAAAATATTATTATAGTCGATAAACTTGTTAAGCTAATTCTGCTTTAATACGCTACCATATGAATGGCCTTAATAGTGCCTCCACCTCAAAAACTATAAAGATACCTTGTATACCAACATTTGATTAACTCACTTAACCCATTACCATACACGGTTGAACCAAAATAGTTCTTAGTAAGTTATTTTATTTATCTTATTAGCCCTGCACTATAAAATCATATCCCAAACAAAGATAAGATGCTAAGTATGACATTTTGAGGGTTTGAAATTCTGGTACTCACTCTTCTTGGAAATTTTAGCTTATGTTAAGACTTGGTTTTTTTTTTTTTAGTACAAATTGGGGAGGGGGACCATAAACCCTACATAGAGGGCCAAATATCGATTTTCAGGACCCTACCCATGACATGGTGTTGAATTGGATCACCTCCAAACAATCAAGTCAACACGCCACCAACCCTTTGAGTTGGTGTTTAATCCTTCTAATTGATGGAGGATATCGTTTTGATTTATCATACTAGTTCTGGATCTTGATGCCCCAACTAAATGTTTTCCTGTTAGAAATTTATGTGAGGATAAAGGAAACCTATTACATCCAATACTCATCTTTATTGTAAACTTAGGTGTTAGAGGTTAAAGCAGATGGAACCGTATCCACTAGGAAGATTAACAGACGCCAGCTGTTGAAGTCAAGTGGTGGGTAAATATTCCTATAAATATCAGATTCTCATTTCAATTATATTTCAAACTTGCCTGTATTGGCTTCTTCTGTGTAGTGTGTACTTGCGCTCTGACATAACAATTGTCAATTGATGTATTACTAGTTGGTTCTTTATCTATTTACAGTTAATTAATTGTGGGATAACAATTAATATGTTTTGCTATATTTTGTTAAGAAACTATTAATTGTCCTTTCATTACTTTTCTCTTGTGGTCATTGTTTAACCATCAGGGCTTCGTCCACGTGATGTCCGAAGTGTGGACCCATCTTTATTTTTGACAAACTCAATGCCTACGTTACTGGTATGTTGGTTTATACCTCCTTTATGATTGTATTCTTTTTTCTCTTTTTTTTTTTTTTTTTTTTTTTTTTTATCATAAGCAAGGTTTTAAAAGGCTAAAGGCGGCCTCGAGATTTTTCTTCTTCAAATGGCAAGGCAGTATGAGGTGTAAACCTTAATTTTAATTAAAAAATTTATAAAAATTCTAAAATTTTGTAAACATGTATGATAAAACATAATACTTGTGTAAAAATATATAAAATATCACACAAATACTAATATGATTGAATTTTTTTGGAATGAGAAATAATTTCAATTGAAACATAAGTGAATTCTCCAAACACGTACAACAAATACAATAAAGAACTCCAAAATGAGATGGAAGAAGAAAATAAGTCAACAAATGATGAAAATTTAATCGATGATTCTGAAACGATTATGTGCCTAAGAATCCATAAAAGAAAATATATAATTTAAATGGATGACTAAAGCAATACTTGAGTCTTGAGAATAAGATCATGAACCATGTCTAAGAAGTAAAAGTAGTTATAATTCATATATAACTCTTATATTTTAAATAATTGAAGGACATTAAGCTTTAGTACTTTATCATAGAGGCGTAAGCTTCTTACAATTCAATAAAGACGTAAAACTCTAGGCTAAAAGTTAGAGCCTAGCCTAAAAGTGAGCCTCGACCCATAAGCCTCAATAACCTTTTAAAACATGGATTATAAGCTATTCATGGGCATTTGATATAAACATTTGAAATTAATAATTTAACCATAATTGATACTCAACAACGTTTTTCTTTGGTGGTTCTCATTGCAGGTTCGTGAACACGCTCTTTTGCTTAATCTGGGTTCGCTTCGAGCAATAGCTATGCAGGATTGTGTCCTCATATTTGATTATAACCGGTATCCATCTAATTTGAAAATGGTGCCATATTTATTTCTCTCATACCAAATTTCGACATTGCAATTCTCTTTGCATGATGGTGATCATCCTCAGTCCAGGAGGACAAGCTTTTATTGAATCATTGTTGCCACGATTGAACCCAAAAAACATGAATGGAGTGCCAGAAATGCCATTTGAACTTGAGGTTAGATATTCTCATTAACATATGTATTCTTACATCATACAACTAGAGGTGGCCGAAGAAAGCAAAAGTAGCTCATGGATTGTGATCCTTTCTGATTGGAATGCCCACTCCTATCAAGAGTGGGATAAATAATACCCAATGACGAATTGTATGAAGAGTAGGATAAGGAATATCTAATAAGGATATGGGGACAAAAACAAAAGAAGGCAGAGAAGGGAGATGAGATGACAATAGTCATTGGTTGAGTGATTGATTAGAGGATGAGAGTCATCTCAAGAGGGAGAATCCAAGTACCTTTAAAACTTGATTTTGTTTTTTGTTATCTTTCTATTATAATAGATATTTACTTAGCATCATTTTGGTATCAGAGTGGTTCGTTTCTCACATTGATCTTCGAAGTAATTAAGAAGAATTTATAAAAAAGGATAGATCAATATGGAGATGAACATTGAACAAAGTGACCGAGGTTCCGAACTAATAAGGAAAAGTGTCCTCCTTGAATCAGTGGTGTGTATTTCAGTAGTTCATGATCAACATTTGAGCTTTGTAACTTGTGTTCTCATAATTTGCATTAATCTCGTTGGGTCATTCATCTTAAGCAGCTCTTCTTTGTTATTGTTTTTCCTTTTTACAATTTGTTACTTCAAACTTTTTACTTTACTTTTTAGGTTGTTGAAGCTGCATTACTTTCACGCACACAACGTTTGGAGCAGCGACTAATGAAAGTAGAACCTCGTGTGAGTATAGATACATAGTGAGTATATATATAAGTATTACTTCATTTTCTGTTTCTTCCATTTAATCTTGTTTTCTTTTTGCCTGAAAAACCGTAAAGTATACTTAACTTAAAAAGTCTCTGTAAAACATTTCTGGCCTTTGCCATTGCCGTTATTGCAACCTGGCCTAATTTAGTATTCATTGTTATATCTTTAATTGCAACTGCGTACTCTTAATTGTTTGTATGTGTTTCTCTGTTTATAAATTTGCACATGATTGTGTATTAATTTTTCTCTTGATTGAAACACTATGTAGCTTATACGGATTGGTGGCTACATGAAAACAAAGGAAGATTTTCTCAGACTAGGCCAGCAAAATTAGTTCTATGTTTAATGGTGGAATTGGTGCAGTCCAATTGTGCTTTTTTCAGCCCTTAGGTTCTATGTTTAATGGGTTTTAATTTCAACGCAGCAAGTTCTTTTGGAACTCTCTAATGGTCAGGGTGATATTTTTTATCATAAAATGTTAAAATAACAATTAGAAAATTATATTCGTGGAATATAAACATAGAGGAGAAGTACTTTTTCCATTTGTTATTTATCTTTCCTCAACTGTAGTAATAAACATTGTTTTGTGAAAATAAAAAAACGAAAACTTATTTTGTTAGTTGATGTAATTAAATTTACTCCAACCTATTAGCTTAAGTTTTGATCGGTGATTTAATATAATTTAACATTGGTATCAGAGCAAGAAGTCTAAAGTTTGAGTTCTTGTCAAGTTATTAACTCTTCAATTAAAATTGAATCCTATTTACAGGACATTTCAAGTTTCTAATGGATGATAAAATTAAATTGACTCTAACCATTATTCACAATTTAATATAATTCTACATATTTATAAAGTCTGTCTGGCTTCAGGTTCAAGCTCTACTTGAAGTACTACCCAACAAATTAACTGCTGATGTGTTGGAGCAACTTCGTATTAGCAAGCAGACTTTGGTATACTTTTTGGGATTTATCTTGGACAAGTTTTTTCTCTTTTTACTTTTTTTTTTTTCAAGTTCAAAGTATACCTTGCTGTAATATCTGATTACCCTCTACCCCTGATTTGGATGCAAGGTTGAATTAGGTTCCAGGGCAGGGGCTCTCAGACAAATGCTTCTTGATCTTCTGGAGGATCCAGAAGAAATACGACGCATCTGTATTATGGGAAGAACTTGCACGCTTAATAAGATAACTGACGATGTAGAGTGCTCTCTTCCTTTGGATAAGCAGATTGTTGATGGTAAGTTATACACATTCAATTATCAGATGCACAATTTTCATCAGCCTTGATTTCAGTGCTCATCTGTTTTTGTCAAATTTTATTAAATTTTTTTATCTGCAGAGGAGGAAGAAGAAATAGAAATGCTGTTGGAAAATTATCTCCAGAGGTAGTTTTGCTATTAAATTAGCTGGATCCCATGCTCGTTGAGAACCAGCTATAAATATTTTCATACGAGATGTAGTGTTTTCATTTTAGCCGTTTGAATGACATAAAAGATGATATTCATCTGTAGTATGGGTGATTTTGGTTCTTCGGTTTTGTGTCAAATCGATAACCGAAACAATATCCTCAGTTTTGCAATAATGAGGTCCGAACCGATGTCCAATAAAAGATAAAAATCATTGATTGTTTTTTTGTTTGGTTCAGTTTGGTTTGGTTTTCGATTTTGATTTCAATTAAAATTTTGTTTTTTTTTTTTTTTCATTATTTGTTTGATTTTTAATTTTATTCTAAAGATTTTCATTTAACTAACAAAAAAAAAATAATACTTACGATGCTTTTCTACATATTTCACATTTAAATTAATTTTTCCATCAAATTTAAATATCAACATATAGTTTATTATTATTATTATACATTTGGTTCGGTTTTTTATTGATTCTTCCCTCAAGAATCGGAACCGAACCGATATATTTCAGATTTCTAAAATATCAAACCGAATAATTCAATATTGTTCTAAAAAATCGAACCGATCAATTGGATCAGTTTTGTCAGTTCGATTTTGTCGATTTTCCATTTTTCCTTTCGGTCCTAATCGATAGAAGTGAAATCAAAATTTTAAACCAATGGATCTTGATAGTCTCCTTTGGAGATCACGTTATTGTCTTTGAGGTTGATTTACTTGCTGCAAATTGAAACACCTTCAAACTATTTGTTGTACATTGTACTACTTCCCTATTACATGACGAGGTTAGCCAATGTTTGAAAATTTCACAAGTTTAGGAATAAGTCTTACAATTTTAATTTTAATATTTGTGTCTGAATTTACAGATGCGAATCTTGTCATGGTCAGGCTGAAAGGCTTCTGGATTCTGCAAAAGAAATGGAAGATTCAATTGCCGTCAATTTGAGGTTCAAACTACCTCTTATTATGCCTGGCTTGTTAGAGAGTTTTTTTTCTGCTTGTATGTTCATATTGTTTAATTTCCTTTTAAGGCTTTATAACTTCTTCCCTTGAGTTTCTGTTCTGGATTTTGAGGGTTTTGTGTTTGTTGTTAAAATTTTGAATGCATATTGAAAGAAGAATGAGTCTGGTGTCCCAAATACTTGAGTAGGCATTCTCTCATAAGCCTGAGATCACTTTTCATAATAATCCTAAATTATTATTATTTTTTAATTCAACATCGGAAGAGAATGGATTAGAATCTGTAAATTTCTTTGATAGCTAATTCATTCATGATGTCAAGAAAGTTATGCACTTACGGTTACAAATTGTTTTTTGAAAAAAAGGATTTCATTTTTCTGTGGTTAATCTCATTCCCATTTCCTATTATCAGGAGAAAACTCTGAAGAATAATTCTTCTCTCATTCTCAAATTCTTCGAATAATGAATCGAAGTTTGTAAATTGTGTTTTTGTAGCCACGTAATTGTTTATTTTCCCCCATTTTTTGATTAGCTCGCGGCGACTGGAGGTTAGCAGGGTGGAATTGCTTCTTCAAGTTGGGACTTTTTGTGTGGCCGTTGGTGCTTTAGTTGCAGGTATGCTTTTTGAGAGATAAAGCATCATCATATGCATATTCAATTAGGAAATCATTTCGGAACTGAAGGTAATAATGTTCAAGATGTAAAAATAAATGAGGAATATTGATTCGAAGTGATTTAAATCGTACATTTTCCATCAAGGGAACTGAATAAGAACCTCTGGAAGTGAAGATCAAACCTAACCTAAGTAACTGATACATTTGAAATGAGCCCACAAAGAAAATCACAATGCAGCTGAATAAAATTATAATGTCAGTAGCTACTAGCTACAACAATCTCTAGTCATCTTTCATGGTAGTAGTAATTTTGTCTCCAAAGGGTGGATTCATTGGTTGAGGCACATGACTTCCAACATATGCTCTTTTGAAAGTATCAGATTCAAGATCAACAAATTGAGCTTAATTTAAAAATTTCTGGTTATCTCTCGTTAAACTTTGGTTGAAGGACAAGACTTCCAAAATATGCTCCTTTGAAGATATTAAGTTCAGCATTTAGAAGTTGAGCTTAGTTTGAAAGTTCCTTGTTATTTCTTGAAACTAAACTTTTGGACTAATGTGGATGCCTTTGAGTATATGAGAAGAAAGTTTCGAATCCCGGTCACAAAAAAGAAAAGAAAAAAATGAATGGTAGTTTTGAGAGGGTTTAAGAGATCTTTGAGTGAGATTTGGTGTTCTTGTGGACATATGGAACTGAGCCCTTTAGAGTGTGTTTGGGCTAATAAAGGGGCGAATGGGAAGGGGGATGATTCTCAGACGTTTTCTCAAAATCACATTTTTATTCTCCTCTTAACTACTTTCTATTCTTCCCACGACAACTCACTCACATCAGATTCATTATTTTATTTTTTTTATTATCTTTTCCTTTCACCCCAAACACAATTAATCATTATTCCCATAATCATTCCTTTCACTCCAAACACAAATGATTATTCTCTTTCTCATTCTCTTAATTCTCGTCCCTCTCATTCTCATTCTCTCAAACACACCCTTAGTAATTATCATAATGAATGCTGGGTGCAGGTATTAATTTGTCCGAAAGCGCATTAACGAAATAGTAGTTTTAGATGATTTTTGGTAAGAAAATAGGAAAAGGGAAATGTACAGAACTTGTTGCATCGAAAAACTTTGACAAGAGAATTTCTTTCAACTGTGCTTTAGCCATTGTATTTCACATCTATTTTGCAGGAATATTTGGCATGAACTTAAGATCATACCTCGAAGAACACGTGGTACATTTTCTAACAATCAATTTATTTAATGAAAATTTTGTTTCTTATTTCACTAAAAATAATGTTCAAAGTTCATGCAACGTGACCAATTGTGTTAATTTTGTTATGAGTTGTAACTTTGATACACTTGTTTTTGTGCATTCAGCTTGCCTTCTGGTCAACAACAGCTGGTATAATTGTTGGCGCCGTTGTGGCATTCTTTCTCATGTATTCTTATCTCAGAGATAGGAGAATCCTATAGCTAAACAGTTCTTCAGGTACAAACACTCTCCAACTTCTAACTTATCAATATTATTTTTTATTTCTTAGGTTGCTTATATAAAACTTAATTTTCTATAAATTATTTTATCAATTAAATATAGTAAAAGTATAAACCCTAGTTTTAATGCTAGAGCTCTTTTAAATAATTCTCCGGAATTTTATTTTGAACTTCCTTTCGCAATAAGCATCACAATGATGGTGATTCCATATTTTTGGGCTAAACATTGAAATGGGACTTTACGGAAGCAGAATCTAACTAAAAAATCTTTGTGAGTTAACGTTGACTCAATGACTAGACGTTTCATTTTAAATGGATTGGCTAAGCAGATCTTGAACAAGATAGGAAAAATTTCTTACAAGAATTAGATGTAGGTACATCACATAATTCGTGTTTCTACGGCCTCAACCTTTCCATCAAAATGGTGATTTGTTTATAATTGAGTTGGTTAGATTAGTTGTTAGAGTCATTTGATAGTTTAAAAGTAGCTCACTAATAATTCGATATATATACACACACACACATATAGGTATACATACTTATATATACGTACGTGTATGTATATATACACACACATATGTATAGTATTTTTTGAGGT
>JBBMEG010000005.1:2929483-2943673 GCA_037832605.1 Cyclanthera cordifolia | reverse complement strand
ACATATAGGTATACATACTTATATATACGTACGTGTATGTATATATACACACACATATGTATAGTATTTTTTGAGGTTAGAGATTCAAATATTGTTTTGAATCTTCAAAATCTGAATCTCATCTGTTTGAACAGGTCATTCAAAACGCAACCTTAGAGATAAGCAGTGGGGGTTGCTAAATTGTTAAGGGTATGCATTAAATGTGTATCATATAACAATCAGCATCATCCATCCGTATATTGCTTCAGCTTGGTTTATGAAACAAGAGGAGAGAAATCTTTTGATTTGCCTCCTATCATCAAAATTCTCGTCCTTCTGTTGAAGCTCATGAGTTCGTTCAACTTCCAATACTGCAGAAATCAGCTACTGAAATGGGAGAGGGAAGTTCCATTTCATCTTATTTTATGATATCAATTTTTTTCAAATTTTCATTTAATTTAGTGAAATGAAGAAATAATATCAACAAATTTCGTTGAAGAAAACATTAGATTGGATATTATTTTTTTGTATCACACAATTAATTAAAACATTTCTATTACATCTTAATGATTAAATGACTTGATTTGAATTATGAGATCGTTTGTATCGTACAATGTCATGCCTAAGTGTACGTTGTATTATTTAAAATATATATATATATATTTCTAAATCTCAAATAAAACTACAGGCAAGAAAATAAAAAAAAGGTTAAAATACCATTTTTGTCGAAAAAACTTTCATATGTTTGTTTTATTTTAGTCCATAAACTTTTAAATATTCAAATTTAGTCTTCAACTTTGAGATTTGTTCAAATTTAATCCCTCGACGTCTAAATGTCTACTTTTAGTCCTTTAACTATCTATCAAGTTCAAAAATAGTCCTTGTACACTAAAATGATTGCCTCTCCTACACCAATTTATTTCTCTCTCCATCCCTCACACTTCACTCATCTCTGTTTTTGCCATTAAAATGAAAAAAAATAGCATTTATAAAATAAGGATTTATGGGCAACACCATTAGTTTTCGGGTATGGATTTGAAAATAGATAGTATTCAAATTGAGTTTTGTTTTGAAATTGGATGAGAATGATAATAACACTGAATTCAATTCCTTGACCTTTTTAATTTGTTGATTCAAACTTCCTAGTTATACCATGAATGAGCTTTTAACCCTTCTCAATCTCTCAAATTCACCTTTCGATCCAAATTTCTTCAATTGCATAAACGTGGTTTATGAATTTCTATTTATTTGGTTGTCTATCTAGAAGCTCTCTCATTTTCAAATGTTGCTTTTCATTTTTTGTATAGTCGAGACAAATAGATGAGAATTTATGAAATTCAAACGAATGAGAAAGATAAAAATGGTGGAGAGGAGACAAATTTTTGGATTAAAAGCCAACACTGGAATGAGAAAGAATTAGAGGACTCAACTCATGTCAATATGGATCCAAACAAAAAGTAAAAAAAGTCAGACATGACCTTGGCAAGTCATTCATGTTGAGGATCTCAAATGTCCAACATCGGTAAGGTGGAGAGTCCTCTAACCACATATAACACAAGGTGAGCTACTCCTTAGATTGCTAATTGGTTTTGAGATGGATGTCCACACTTTCTAAGTATTCAGTCCCCAATCCATCCAAACCGCAGGCAAAAAATTAAGAATCAATTATAAAGATAATATTTTATAGCTGTTAGGTTTTTCAAAATGAAGCCTAGAAATATAAATTCAATTTATTGATTTCATTGCTCCGTTTTACCTATGTTTTAAAAACTAGAGAATGTTATAAAAAAAAAAAAAAAATCTTGAAATTAATCAATCGGTTAATATTATTTTTTAAGGAAATAAAAACTATTATATAAAAATTTATTAAAAAAAAAAGAATAATTATTGATCTAGGTATGCCAAATTATATTAGAAGTAGAAGATTGCTGAGGAAGCAAATGTAAGATCGAAAGCCAACATTAGAGGGGTGAATAGAGTTGTCCACTATTTTTTTTTTAATAATAATCTACTTTGTTAAACTTAATAGTCAAAACTATAGCAAGTTCTAAACTAACAAAAATTATATGCATAATTGAAAATGCAAAAAGTAAAAGATAGAAAGAAGACACCGAATGGTTCAAGTGAGAACCAAACCTACACGATCCTATTTTTCCTAAGCTAAATAGAAACTTAAATCTTTTTCAATGATTCAAGATTAAACCAATTCGATTTTCACAATCCAAAATGTATTCCACACCTTATTACAAATCCCAAAGAACACAAAACAAATTCACCAAAAAATTACCTCTTGAAAGCAAATACACAAGTTAATACACAAAGTAAAACGTTTTCACACAAATTGCACTATGCCGATTGAAGATTATGTAAAATGTAATTATCAACATTTTTTGATCGCTAGATAATATGGAGTCTATTGGAGAGAAAAAACTGAGAGATTGTTGAAGAGGATTTAAATGGAGAGAATGTTAAAACATGTCTATTGTAAAACGGTGGATGGATGAGATTTAATGGAGATGGGATAAAATACAAAATTTAAGACAAAAAATATGTATGGTTGAGATTCAATACAAGGGAGATGGAGGATTTTGGATTAATAATAATGAAAAATAATTGGAAAATTCACTGATGGTCTTGTTTTGCCCATATCTCCCTCGTTTCAACTCCGATTCGAATACTTCAAGATGCATCGTAATCCTCTTTTCGATATCTACAAGATAAACTCTTTGAAACACTAAAAGAGTCAATACAACAATTTAAGTTTATTATCATCACAATATTTAGATTGATTTGAAGCCTTAAAGCTAACAACAAAGAGATGTCGAGTTCAACAAAAACCCTAGCCTAACATATGAGAAGTGGCCACACAACTTGAGTCACAAAGAGAAGCGGCTCGATAAGCCTAAAGTGGACTTAGCCCAATAATTGAGAGGTTACAGGTTCAAATTAAAAACGAATAAAGAGTTGTGAAAAACCAAGGGTCATTCAATACAGCTATGACCATAAGAAGATAAAAGACCATAACAGTGAATGACTTGAATTTCGACTGAAGTATATAAATATCAAAAGATAAACTTTTTACAAGCTTACAACAAATTGTTGCATTTTTCTTGATTAACATGAGGATTGCCAAATACAATAAATATCACCTGTCTACGAAAATTCCTCAATCAGAGGTTCGTAGAACATTTTGTATGCTTCCATGACTTCAAGATACCACATTGCCTCTCGATCAGGAAAGTTTGAGAGATCAACAATCTTGTGAACCTAATGCAAACATAAAATCATAAAATTCACTAACGGTGTGTTAAGACCTGTGTTTGGGGAAGGAGAATGAGAATAATTATGAAAGAAATGAGAATTGGGGGAAAAATGAAAAAAAAAAAAAAAAATTGGGCAATATGGTCATGCTACAGGGACAACAAAGTTCCTAAGAAAGTGAATCACCCGCATGTGGAACATCAAACGCTGATGAAGCTACAGAATATCAAAACTACAAGTTGAGCACCAGCAGGGGAAGGTGTAGTAAAAAAATGTAATTATTTTGATCATTGTTATAAAAAGCTCAAGACACACTCAGGAATAATGGTCATCTCGAACCAAAGGCACAAAGTGCATCAAAAGGCGTAGACTTTTTTCCTTACTACGCACTGTATAAAAAAAAACATAACATATATATATACATGCATAATAAGAACACTTTTATGAAAATAAATGAAGTTTTAACCAATAATGATATATAAAACATACATAACGTTTGACTAATAACCTTGATTTCAGGAGAAGAAATGAGTTTTAACTAAAAATAATACAAAAATTCATAAAATTTTACTATTAACCTTTATTTCATAAAAAGAAACGAAGTTTTAATCAATAATAAGATATAAAATATACCTAAAAAGTAAAAAATACAAACAAAACATGGAAGCTCATAAAGTGCTTGCCTAAGCATGCCTTAGGGCTTAAAGAAAAACGCAAAAAGGTACACGCGTTATTGACCGCGCATTGCCTTGTGCCTGAATGAGCTTTTTAAAACACTGAGCACAATAAGCATATACCATAGAATTTCACGGTGCGCCTAATAGCGCATGCCTTTTAACCTTTATTCAAGGCGAGGCACAAAACTCGTGCCTTGAGCCCAGGCGCCCAAGAGGAAAATGCAAGAGCGAGCCTTTGAAAACACTTCTCTCATCTACCTCACTACCTCTATTTAAAAACGAATTCTCTAATTATTTAGTAAAAAAAATCCTTAACATGAATCCTATCAGATATACATTAATGAATAACGAAGTGAACTAGGGAAGCACACAAATTAGAGTTAAATTAAAGATTCAATTTAGAAAGAGAAAGCCACAAGAATCACTCACAGTGATCTCACTAACCTCACCACCATAACAAATGGGTATTAACAATAGTGATGACGCTTAGGTAAGTTAAGTTGTTTACTTAATTACAGGGAAAGAGAACCCAAATGAGGGAGAGAAATCACATCAGTTTAAATTAACTATTATATTAGAAGCAGGGAAGAAAAGGGCAAATAGAGGAAGGAAGGCAAGCAATCTCACCCCAATGACCGGCGGTTCATTGGCCCGGACGACAAAAGCGCCCACAACCATCACATACATCCCTGTACACAAAAACAAATCACGAACAAAGCAAGAGAAATCGAGACGAAAAACGCAGCACAGAATAGATGGGAATCGAAAAGGGTTTAGGGAAAATACCGAGTTTCCAAGTGCGGAGACGAAATTCGCGGAGGAGAGAAATCTCGACGATGCCGGTGCCGTCGTCGAGAATCAATTTAGCGTTGGGTTTGTCGACGGAGACCAAAATCCCCTGGTGGGAGAGATCTGATTAGGGTTTAGTTAGGGGATTAGAGAATAGAGAGAGAGAAGGATGAGGAGGACCTGAAGCCAGACGCGTTGGAAGAGAATGCCGCCGAGAGCGGCGGCGTTGTTGGCCGGAGTTTGGCGGGCGTCTTTGAGCTGCCTGCACAGAAGCTTCAACGCTGCTAAACTGTAGTCCATTTCTCTCTCTTTTTCATTTCCTTTCACTTTTGGTAGACATCACATTTTAATTATATCATCTTATTATTATTTATTTTTTTAATTGAATTATAATAATTTTTTAAAAATATTTTGGATTTAGATTTATTGAAAGTATCACTAGGTTAAAATCTATAGATTTTAGTTGAAGTAAACATAATTCAATTGATATTAGACACATATTAACATCTGCTTGATATATACTTCTTAGATGAACAGACACATACTAACATCTGCTTGATATATACTTCTTGCCTTTCATCCGAATATTATAATTTAAAAAAAAAATCTATGAATTTTATAATTATTTTTAAGTTTTTGTACTCTAAAATTTTAATTATGCACAATTTTTTTTTTATTCTTTGCTAATCAAAAGCCTCCTAAATAAATTAGAACAATGTCTAAATTTTGAAAAATAATTTAGAGGGTGTCTAATTTTTTAACTTAAATTTATGTCTAAACTTTAATTTTGAATTAAAATTAATAAATCCAAATATTTACTTTGATAATAATACTCTTCCTAATTTTTGTAGCTTTTGTTTAAATAAAAATAAATAAGCTTTCCATAACATACAATGCAACAAAATGCTTGATATTTTGATCAATAAAATCTAATATTTAGTGGGAGGATTTAAAAAAAAAAAAAAATGAACCGCAAATTTTTGAAAAAAAAAAAATCAAATTTAAAACGAATAAATAAACTAATTTTAGTTGAATGATTTTTATCTTTATTTTTTAAAAGATAAAAATAAATAAGTTTTTTATGTAACAACGTGATTTAAATAGGAAAAAAAAAATAGTTTGATCAAACTAATCCAAATTTTTAATAAAAATTTTAAAAATTGAACTTATTGGGTATGATATCTAACCTTACTGTACATACACCTAAATTAGTTTGAGAATTGTGATGATGAATAAATCTGTAATTAAAAAAAAAAAAATGGAGTACACACTTGGCACATACTGTAATGATTATTGTGATTTTAGCTAAACATTAAATTTTCACATTACCTAATATGATCTATTTCTCATTATGCAAGTAGTTACGTATCTGTACATACTCCAATCGATGTATATACCGTTTGCAAACCCCGGTACGTTGTACATATATGTACCTACATTTTTTATTTCAACCAGAACACACTTGCAACCCCATCAACTACACACCTTTGACTTTAGTTTATAAGCCCAGTGTTTTTAAAAATAAAGGCTAGACTCGCTAGAGTTTCCATTCACTTCGAGATGAAGTGATGGTGGATAAAACTTCGCATATTATGGATTTATGGACAATACGAACACATATTGTGTTATAATTTGAATGTACATTCTCGTTGTCACAAACCTTGTAAAAAACAATAGTGATAGATATAGCTTCCATTAACGATAAATTCCAAAAAAATTAAAAAATTGTGAAACCAACAAAGGTTGGTACCTTGTCTCAACGAGGGTGAGATACACCAAAACTCATGTAGTAATTATTCATAATATGCAACCACAAAATCACGATCTAGGGTGGGGGTGAGGTAGGTCTATATATATATATATAAAAGATATTGGTAGTTGGTTATTCCTTGAATAAAAGATCAAACGATGGACAAAAATTTGTTTTTTTTAATAATTTGAAAAAAAGTAAATAAAGATATTATAGGAATGAAAATATTATCTCACCAACTAAAATTTTGATTTAGACAAAAAATTTAAAAAAAATATATTATAGACATATTTTGGATAAGTTTCGAAAATCTGTACATTTATTATATTTCCCAATAAATTATGTGAATTTTCAATTTTTAGAAAAATAAATAAATAAATAAATTGGGCCTGGTAAAAAATTAAAAAAACCCAAGCACATTTAAGTCCACAAATAATATTGCCCCTCATTATCAAATGAACAATCAATATTATTATATTATTATAAATGTCCATATTATTTTTTTAAACAAAAATAAAACAAAACTCCTACCGCCCAACATTCTCAAATAACCTCATCCAAATGCGAGTTTTTTAGGATTCATGGTTCAAACAATCTTATACAAACATGTTTTTCTACCGCCTATCGTTCAAAACAATTGTTTTTATTCATAGTTTACTTGCAAATCTCTCGTTCAAGCAATCATATACAAACGTAGAGTGTTCTATAATCGATATTTCAAACTTCATTTCCTCTCTTCGACACTTTATGCAAATACTCATTCGAATATCTCTTAACTTCTCATTTCTAGTCACTTAAAATAACTCCTCATTTTTAATCACTCTAAATAATTTTCAATTTCTAATTCACTTAAAATAACTCCTCCTTTCAAAATTATTTTAAATTTTTTGTGTGCCCATCAATGTGTATTATTAATTAAATGTAGTTTGATATTTGATTAATAATTTTATTAAGTTATTGAATAAAATAAAATTATAATATATATGATTTTGTCATCTATATATACATAACATTATAAACTTTACAATATTACCTATGGATCGAAAAGCTTATTAGTTTAATCCTTCGCCATGCTATTGAACTAACAAAAATTGTTATGAACTTTGCATTTAATATTTTATAAAGTCATTATATAAAATAAAAAAGTTTAAAAATTGGTATTCGTGATAAATTTGAAATTTATATTAATGAAACTAGATTCAATAATCTTAAAACTTTTAATACAAATAAATACAAAATGTAAACATATTTCTAAAATTTGTAGAGATAGATAATTAATTTTGTTAAGTAAAAAATATCAAAAAGAATTTTATGTAAGGATAGTTTTTATTTATTTATTTTTTTCAAAATTTATGAACTAAAATAAAATATTTGAAAGTTTTTACATTAAAATGAAACAAAATTGAAATTCCAGAAACTAAAATTTGACTAGATTTCAAAATACAACAAAACTCAAAATTAATTTATGAAGGTCTTTCAACCAAAGTTGTATCATAAGATTTTGATTAGATTTTAACACGTCTTTGGATATCAATTTTGAAAGAGCGTTTAAAAATGTGATGTTTTAACTAATAATAGTACATCATACCAACAACAAGATAAATTAATAATAATTATTCAATTAATAAATATTACAAAATCGAATACATTTGCAAATTATAAAATGTTAACATTATTTAAATAAATTTGATATTTAAAAAAAAAAACTTTCAAAACAAAATAATTATAATAGACAAAGTAACAAATGTAATGAAAATAAGAGATAAGTACAAATGAAACACAAATTTTAATATAAAATTACTTTTATAAATAAAATGAGAAATAAGTACACATTACAATATTTTCATCAAAATTCACATTCAAACGAGCTATTATGAGTATCCACTCCATAAAAATTTACAACCAAATTACTACAATTATAATTACTTCTAACCACTACAAATAATAACTCTTTATTTAAATACTCAAATTAAATCTCCTTTTAAATTTGTCATCCAAAGAACGATAAGGTTTTGTTTAAAGTCATTTTAAATTATTTTAATTGGTACATTAAAGTAAAATTCATGGATAACAGGTAATAGAGAATAAGTTAGAATAATTTTGTTGACAAATATTAAGAAAATAATTACCAAAATGAATCGAGACTAATTTGACATTAATATTGTTATTTTCATTAATTTTATAAATAGAAATGATATTTATACGATGTTGAGACATTAAAATACATGCTAATATTTTTCAAAGTCTCAAAAAAAAATTATTTTAATATTTTATATTTTAAATATTAATCTTCAAATAAATATTTATATCTCTATATTATTAAAAAAAAATCTCATTTATTATCCTCTCTTCTTCTCTCGGCAACCCAAATCCAAACACTCCCTTAGCATATGGGATTAAGTTGATCAATGGTATCGTCCAAACATGGATGAATAGGGAGGGAGTTATTTTAAAAGAAGAGAACTGTTTTATGTCATTGCATAGTGATAGGTAGTTTTCTTTCTATTCTTATGTGGTGTAACGGCATCAACCTAATTTAATAAATAATTGTGAACATAACTTTACTATTAATTATTGTGTGCTTTGTTCAACATTCAAATATTTATTAAAAAATCAAAATGATTAGTAATATAGTAGCTTCATTAATTGGTGTTAGAACTCAACATCACAGGTTTGATCTTGACAATTTATAAATTATCATTTTTTAGTTCTTGAACTTTCAATTCTTGTTTTATTTTAGTTTCTAAATTTTCAAAAGTCTTATTTTAGTCCACGAACTTTGAGTTTTGTTCCATTTTGGTCCCTAAACTTTTAAAAGTTCAATTTTAGTCCCTAAACTTAAATAAATAAATAAATAAAATAAAATTGGTCTCTATCAATAATGTTAATAATTTTACAATCAAAGATAAGATGCGAAGACATTTTTAAAATCTACAAAAAAAAAAAGAAGTTAAGTAAAATAAACAATTTTTTTTACTAATGACTAATTTTATGTTTTTTTGAAAGTCCAGGGACTAAAATAAAACAAATCTAAAAAATTGTGACTAAAATTGAACTTTTGAAACTTCAGAACTAAAATGGAACAGTGCTCAAAGTTCAATGTCTAACATTAAACTTGCAAAAATTCAAGAACTAAAATAGAACAAAAGTGAAAATTCAGAGACCAAAATGATATTTTATCCAATATCTAAATTTTCATGTTACTTAATTGACTAAATGAGACAACTCTTGTGAGTTTTGATTTTTGGTCTGATCGTGTGTCTATAACGTTATTTTTCTTTCAATTATGTTTGATCGTTGAGTTTGAACACTTTTTATACGTATCGATACTCGTTCTATATTTGTTTTTAAATTTTAATTTATATTTAGTTTTACCCATCAATTTACAAAATATACTACTACCCAATCTCAATTTGATACACAAGTCTCGTAATTTTTAATATATCAACGCACGTTGAATTATTGTTCTGGTTGGTAATTAAAATAAATATCTATCAAATAAATAGATTAAAAAAAAACCAACGAGATCACATGACTTTCTTGTTATAAAAATAATTAAAAAAAAAAAATAACAATAAAAATAGTTTTCTATTCAATGTGGGGTTTTGTTAAAATGATTGGGGGTAAGGGGAGGTCAATAAATAGGTACATCGGGGAAAGATAATGTGCAAATGCAATGAATTATTAGCATTATTACTTTAATTAATTTATTTTTTGGTGTAATTAATGAATGAAATTAAATTAGGTAAATTAATTAAATCAAAAAGGAGCTCTTTGAGGGATGCCTTTCCTCCTCCTTGAATTGGAATGTGAATGCGTGTGAGGGTGATTTTGGTAAATTTCATTTTCACGCAATTCCTCATTTGATGCTAATCTTCTTTCTTCGTTATTCTCCCCTCTCCAATAAAAGCTCGATTCCTTCTTAATCTTTATTCCCATTACCTACATAACGTATAACAAACAACTCAACTTTTAACAAACAAATTATAACATCATTTTTAATATTATTTATTATTCACTTCAGCTCCGGTATGTCACATATTATATAAATCTATAAAAAAATCCTTTAGGATTTTCGACTTTGCACATAAGCCCTTTTTATTTCACTCAAAATTTCTCATACTCATGCAGATGTTTGTCTTCTCTTATAAATTCACGATATGTCTCTTAATTAACTAATGTAGCATGATATTTTATTTGTATTCCAATATATGTATATGGTGTAATCTAAAGTGATATACTAAATGCGATTGTTTTTTTAACTCAACAATAATTGAGAACGAGCGATTTGAACTCGTGAACTCATAGTTAGTGAGTTTTATAAAATGTTGTCGCAGTTCTGCTCCTTTGACACTAAATGAGAATGTTGATTAATTAATAAATATAACAACATTTTTCATGGATATTCACTAAATTTCATAATAGAAAAGCTCTCACTTGAGATTAGGTAAGGTGCAACTCCATATAGTATGTTATATCTATAAAAGTAGGTAATTAAATTTTCCATTTTGTGAATTGAAATAACTATTCATCAAACTAAAACACAATATATTCTTATCTCAATTAAAAATGACATTGAAGCATATCATATTACAATTTTAGCAATAAACTAAAATCTTTTTAAAGTATCTCATTGAATTTCTTTTTTTTTTATATCTACATTTACAAAGTTCATTATCAGCATAACTTTTTCTGGTGAACTCAAATAAATAGTAATAATAAAACTTATTCTAGGAAAAAAATAAATAAATAAACAAAAACACCAAATTGTAAGTGAAAATGACAATTTACCTACCCTAATTATCTATGTTATATATAGATTTAAAAATCTCAATCTAATCATTCATACAAAATGTTGATGACATCTTGTACAATCTAGTAATGTTCGAGAGAAATTTCAGATGAATTTGAAACTTCGAATTAAAAAAAAAGAAAAAAGAAGAGAGAGAGTGGGTACAAAGAAGAAATAGTATACCTTGCATCCAAGAGAACAAAAACGAAGAGGATCCAATAGACTTCTACTACAAATCTCACACATATGAGAGCCTCCTTTACTTGTAGAGTTCTTTGGCTGAGGCCTCTCATTAAGAAACAAAACTCTCGCGCTGTTAATCACGTACGTTTGAACCTCGCTTATATCCAAAACATTTTCGATCTCGACTACTCTCACCACGTCATGATACGACGATCTTCGAATCTACGTACACAAAACCGTACCACGTAATGGAAGAAATTGTGGATAAAGAGTATATTTAAATAAAAGCACATTTTTAAATTTCTACCTAATTACCATTGTTTAAGGCAGTTGGTACTAGCTAATCTCTTTCATTCTTATAGCAACAACCTAAGTAGTTTCACTCAATTAATAAAATTAAAACTATAACTCCTTTTTCTAATTGATTAAAACAAAATAAAACTTGCAAAAAAGCACTTCAAAGTTTTGAAAAGAAAAGCTGAAATGATACTCATTAACATCTCACACTTGAATTACTTGAATAAGAACTCTAAATTTGGTTAAAAGAAATTAATTTTCTTCGTCAATTTCAATTGTGCATGTTTAGAGTGGTAGAAAGAGATTGGAAGAAACTTCCTCACCGTTTAATCCACAAGTTATACATCTAATCATACACTAATCCACTCTCACTTATGGTCGTAGCTAAATAATAGCTTAGCGGTACATATTCGAATCCCTCAATCTCCTATAATTCTTAAAAAATGGAAAGTTTTCGAGTGAGAGAAAAGAAAAGGATAGGAAAACCGACCTGCACGACGCGATGATCGGGGTGAAGGTCGGATCGGCAATAGAAGCAGAAGGATCCATGGGTACAATCAAGGCAAAACAAATTGCATTCATTTCTAGGAGCCTCTTTGTGTAAAGGACACACATGGAAAAATGCTGTCGAAAGTAAAGATTCAAGCCATGTTGGGATGACCATTTCTTTAATTTTCTTTTTTATTTTCTGTTTGTTTCCCGAGAAAAAAATTGGAAACAATCCCAAGAAAACTGGAACACCAAATTTGGGATGGGGTTTTATATACAACCATTGTAGGAAAGGGATGAGTGAACCGGTTTTTTATTTCCACGATCAGGATTCGGAGATGGTAGGTCAAGTCCAACTACGGCCGTTGGATTGGATTGGGAACTCGCGTGTTTGGATCTTACGCTATAACTCTTTTTTCTTGGTGGCCGTTGTTGGCGACGCAAAGTCGGCAAATTGATCTATTAATTAATAATAGCCTTCATTATAAATTATCCCTAAACTGCCAAAACCCAACATAGCTGAGATGCACCAACTAACTCTTATCTTTGAAAAAATATTAATTCATATTTTTCGCTATCTAGTTGTAATGTGTTTTAAATTTAATATTAGATGAGTAATTGATAAAATTAAAAATCAAATGTTTTGAACTTTAATTTATAATTTTAATCTTGATAGAATGTTCTTTTTTGTTAACCAGCAAATTGAAGTCAGTCCCAGGCCAAGCAAAGTTACAATCACTATCGAGTTACCTATGTTGACATATAAACCTTACCTCATCAAGTGTTTGATATCACGTCTAAGGTCAAAATTTAAATACTTAAATAGTTTTTTCTATTTTAAGCATTCTTAATAGTCTTGAACTAAGATGCTTGAGAAATCATATTGCCAGTTTGCCCCTTAAGACAATCTCGATAAGAAAAATCTTAATCAAAAAACAATAATGAAGTTACTGAAAATTTATTATTGAACAGTAGAGTTTGATATTAAACCAAACATTTATAAAGCTAAATTATTTAAATAATGTAAGTTCAAAATTAATCTCCAACAACAAATTAATCTTGTTTCGTATTTTTATCATACTTGGACTTTGTCGACTCCTAGTGAAATCCTAACATATGCAGCTTTTCTAAAATAGGGTGTTTGCCTTCTTTGGCCGACCCCGAGAGGGTCGAGGCTACAAGGATCGTCCCCTAGGAGGTCGAGGCCTTCCTTGACCGACTCCCGCGAGGTGTTCACCTATTTTTGCTGATCCCCGGTGAGTCAAGGCCTTTCTTGACCGAATGGTTGCTATGGACTTGGCCCAACCCCTAAGGGGTTGTGGCCACTCTTTGGCTGACTCACGGGATTCAAGATAGAGTACTTGGTCGACCTTGGGGTCGGCATGGGCTTGGTCGCCCCTTTGAAAGTTGTGACTTCCCTTGGCTGATCTTGGTGTCTTCAGTCACCCTTTAGCTGACAAGACTTCCGGCATTCTTTGATCCACCTTTGGAGTCTCCGACCTCCTTTTCCCGACTCTCGAAGACTCACGACATCCTTTAGTCAAGATTTTTCGACACTCTTTGGCCGACGTCAGAGACTCCCGACACATCCTTTGCCCGACCCCGAGGGTCATGTCACTTGTCCCAATATTTTAAGATATTTTAGCCAATAACAAAACTAATTTTTTAATTTTGACAAAAAAAAATTCACAATTAAAAATTTAGAAAACTAGAACAAATATCAAAATATGATAATTTTAGATGAATTAATAAAGGAAAAAACTGCATTTTGGACGAAAAAACAAAATGTGTTGTATCTATATATTCGTTGTATGACACATTGGTTGTCTTTTTGTTTGGTTATTTTGTTAGATTAAAATTAACGAAAAGATTGGATTTCCATTCATCAAAAGAATATAATAAAGGAAAACAAAAGTTTCATTTTTATCCTTTTCTTGCTTGCCGCTAAGTTTTGTAGGATTCTACTTCCCCAC
>JBBMEG010000005.1:2900941-2921572 GCA_037832605.1 Cyclanthera cordifolia | reverse complement strand
CCATGCGGGTGTATGCCCAAAGTGGACAATATCATATCAATGTGGAGATTCGGGTAGGGTTGTCATCCTTAACAATTTCCAAATGAATGGTTTGAGTCCATGTGCGTTGGGTGATGTCAGCTAAGAAAATAATAATGGAATTGAACATTGATGGATGGAGCATTGAATATTAATACGTAGTTTAATGTATTCAAACTTTTCATATATTTCATAAAAAAAATAGATTTACAAATAGTTTGAAGTTTGAGTTTTGTATATAAATTTTCAAATGTGAATATCTAGTACAATTACTCATATATAATTGATTTTTTTGTTTTATTTTTAACACTACAATATTGCTAAACGTAAAATAGAAAATCTTAGGAAGGCTATAATTGTTACCCCACGAGATAATCAAGAATCAATAATAATAATAAAAGGGATAGATGAGCCATTGCCAACTCGAGAGGACATCTAGAGTATTACACATAAATCTCTTATGATTTATAAAAGTAGTTGATTTACCAACTTATGGTCAGCATATATCACATAAAGAAGCATAATATTTTGCATCAATAAGTCTTCTTTATGTTTTATGCTCATGAATATAACAATAAATCAATTTGGCAGAAGAGCTTTAATCTTTTGTTGCAAGGTTCAATACCAAGTTCAATCATAAGTTCACTCATTTAAGTTGGGGAAGATGGAAATCAACCATGTCACATGGTATAGTTGTAGATACCCATCATAAAATAAAAGCCTAAATTGAGTATTTACCAAGATGCATGATTAATTTCTCAAATAACTCATAATGCAAAATGATATGCTCAATTTATTCAAAAGCAGATAAGATATTCAATGAGGGAAAAACGATAAAACAATTTTAGACCATGATAACTCAAAATACGCAAAATAAATATACGTAATGAAGTGTAACAACAATCATTAAGTAGTTCACATGGAATAAAAAACTGAAAATAAATAACAGGACTCTGTCCTCGTGGTTCAACAACCATGTCCATCTCATTTGTGTTAATATAGCTAAATACTTAAAGGAAAATATAATAACTATGAGTATTGGGAAATACTCAATAAGCGGCATGATGCTTACATTAACTTAGCATTTAAACAAATAATCACATACGTCATGTACAACCAACACTCAATACCATAATCTTTAGCACAAGTTAGTTTTGGTCACATTACCTCTAGTGACCAAGTTAGCTTAGGGAGTCAATCCCCAACTTAATAGTCAACAGAAAAATAGAGTTAAACAGTCCATAGCACGGGAACCTCCAAGGTTGGGCACATTGAGTCTTGATTCATCGAGATCCTTGATCGTCCTAAATAAACGAAAAAAATATCGGTTCTACGCTCGGTATCCTAACGAGTCATAAGGGCATGACAACCTCAAAATCTCAGATGACCCATAGGACATCTTGGTCAACGACTCTATAAAACAAGAAAACTGTATACTAAAGTCACGTGGTTGTATGAGCTCTCCGTAAGACCAGTTGTGTATTTCACCCATATATCCCACAAAACATAATAAGTAAAAGTTAGCCCACACCAGCGAAACATGTATCAGGTCTTCACGTACCTAATAGAAAAAGAAAGCAGTTGTGTGGCACACCAATAATAGCCGTCACTAGATCCTTAATTCAACAAATTTGTATCCAAACATAAAGTTTCACTCACCACTGGCCGACTTGTTGGAGATACTCACCTTGTGGCTAGATCCTTAAGAGGGCATGTTGGAGATACTCACCTCGTGGCTATTTGTCCCATATAAGATAAGGGAAAGATTGTTGGCATGCAAACAAAGTGTCCTACAACGGTTAGAAGAGGGGGAGATCATGGGTATATAAATGATAACAACCATCTCCATTGATATGAAGCCTTTTGAGTGAAACAAAAAACAAAGCCATGAGGGCCTCACCTTTCCAATATAGGACAAATGGCCACAAGGTGAATATCTCCAACATGCCCTATCAAGATGACATCATATTTAGGAAAGCCATCTTGGACTATATCCTAATTTATGACCAAGAATATACCCATTTTGACTTACTCGCTATGGTCGGATCTGAACTTTTTGGATTATCAAATGCCAACTTTAAGTATTTTGTCCACATCCATCTCAAAATCATTTGGCTATGAGAGGAGTATCCTACCTTATCTTATATATATGTTGAAGAATCATTACCTTTCCAATATAGGACAAATGACAATAAGGCGAGTATCTCGAACATGTCTCCTCAAGATGGCACCATATTTGAGAAATACATCTTATACTAGATCTAAATTTGTGACCTGAAATATATCTGCTTCGGTTTACTCACTCGGGCTGGATCAAAACTTTTTAAGATCATCAAATACCCGCTTGAGTCGTTGCACGCTTGGGTGAGTCCTCAGAATTGACTAATAACCTAGAAGCTTTGATATCATATTAGAAAGTGTGGACATTCATCTCAAAACCAATTGACTAGGATAGAAGTAGCTCACCAATCCTCACATTTTTAATGTGGGACAAATAACCATAAGGTGAGTATCTCCAACAAGTAATACGTGACATGAACTGCACGCATTGGTTTTAGATGAATGCGCTTGGTGCACGATATGAAGCTCGATGGGTGTTATGGGGCGTGATGGCTCATTAGGGAGCACGTGTGAGGCACGTTGCTTGGTAATGGGGCGTGCGAGAGGCAACCGTTGGTAGTAGACCGATCATTTACACACAAGGCGAAGACGTGAGCTAACATATGTGTAAGGCTCCAAGTTTTCAAGGTCTAGAACATGCAACCTTGACTCACATGCATGTAAACCAGTTATAAATTGTTAAGGTCATGAAACGACATTTTCGTTTAATAAACTGTAATATACAACATTAATAAAAATAATTATTTTAGAGAGATCCTAAAATGGTATAAATACATATACGTAATAAATGTCAAAACACTGTAATAATATGCTAGACTAATCTTAACTATAATGCAGTGGTTCCCGTAGTTGATATAACAATCTAATCAACGTCCCGATCCATGTACATAGGGAAAATATCCAAACAAAACGGGTAATTTATGAAATCTAGTAAGGTTTTCCTACTTGTGGTATGTCTTGAATACAACCACATAACATATCATGTAATACAACATAAGCGAACAGACATAACCGATCACATCAAGGAGTTCTTTGGCCAAAATCTCATGAATGTGACGTCATGAAATGTCGACATCTCTTGGAGAGATCTAAGAGCTATGTTAAAGGCTAAAAATATCTATTAGCAAATGTTGTAGATCAAAAGACAATATGAAGTCATTAGACCCTCTTGAGTAATTTGGTCATCGATGCTACTGAGAAAAACTGTTACAAGTTTAGGAACCTGACTGCCCACAAGTCTCTAACACTCAGAGGTAGTGCAACCACCCCTCATGGTAGGATATCACCCACGCTTTCATGCTTTAACACGGTACCTAGGATACTGTTAGGTGAACCATATGGTAGGTACTACGAGTAAGATATCACATCTCGTCTCGCACCTAATCAACACATTTACCTGCTACTTCATGTCCATTCTATGTCTACTATATACGTTAACACATGTCATAACAATCATAGGGTCTCATTTGGGAAAACACAATAATTCCTAATGGAACAACAACCATCGGGTTCCCTGTGGAACACTAGATCAATAGGTTCCATGGGAAGGTAATGCTCGACTAGTTCACCTTAGGACATTCTAACCTATCATGCTAGGCTAGTTCACTATGAAACATTCCGACCTAACAAAAATCAACATAAAATCATGCATAACATATGCCAACATAAAGTATATTATCACATGCTATGGTACATGATAACACAAGCATATAAAACACTAATATCATAACATGCTAAACATAACATCACAATATATCATACACTTCAGATTACATGTATACACATTAATTAAACCCTGAACCGCGAACAAGAGGAACGATTCTCTACCTCTTAAATCCATGACACTTCTTGAAATCACCTAAAACTGTGAACAACTGTCCCATGACAAAAAAGCAAACGAGGCTAGAGTCGAAAAAATACTCGCCAGAGCACGGTGCCGCGTGATCTCACTTGTCGACGAGGAGTGACGGAGAAATGTGTCATGCGTAGCTGACACACCCGAAGGTCAAATTACATATGAACTCACATGAAACAGGGTCAGGTGCTAGATTTAGGGCACAAAATGGTGGATCGTTACTAGATATGGGTTAAGTTGATCTTATAAATGAACTATGAGATGAACACAACATGATAATCGAACTTGCAAAATACAAGGTCTTCATTGGGTTGATATAATACCCAGGGTTAAACATATTGATAGATTGATCAACCTAAAAGGTTTGGTTGGTCAAAAAACTTATTCTAAGCCAACTTGAACAATATACACCCTACATCAAGTCCAATGCTCGACTAATTATCTGCATCACTTGATGGTTGACCTGCCAAGTTACACTGCAATTCATCGATGTCACAACTTCAGTAAGCTTAAAGGTCATTGCTTCCTTCAGATTCCTGATACGAGTTATGACCAAATCTTTCAAGAAAGGTTATTGATGCTACGAAACACATCCTCCACTTCTCTTATTGGAATTAGATATTTAAATCCTCATATAGTGATGGCCTTGTTGGTATAATGATCTTTATAAATTGGTTTTTTAATTTTCTAAAAAAAGCTAACACAAAAATCTCTTTAGGGCGTGTTTGTTTTTTTTTTTTATAGAAAAGAGTGAGTAGAGAGAAGCAGAAGAGTTAATGATTGTTGAATACTTGTTTGAGGATTGATGTTTGTAATTGTCGAATAACTAATTACTTATTTGAGATTGATAATAATAGTTGGTGAGTAAAATTTGATGAACTTTGTTTGATGAATATTTAAGAGTAACCGGTTACTACATAAGTAATTTATGGGTAGTGGTTTTACTACTCATTTTCTATTTTTTTTTTTTTTTTTTTACCTTCTAGAAATATCATAATATTAACCGACCTAATTTTGTCCCTTGCAATAGAAATGAAAAATGCAAAGAGAAACCTTAGACGGACAGAGAAGGAATCGGTAGAGCGACAGAGAGTGAGAGTTCGGAGACAGAGCCCGCGAGATTGAGCCAGTGAGCTTTCCACTTCGGAGAGCAACGAATTCGATTCCAGAGGTGCAACGGAGGATAAGAACCAAGAACAAGCTACAAGATCGCTAGGGGGTGAATGAATCGGGGAACGCGATTTTCATAGTGAGAAGTGAAAGCCAAAGTGTGACCGACGGTGAGATTCCGGGAGCAAAGCTGAGAGAGTTCTTCCTAATAATACGAGGCTATCTTGCCCCAAAAACCCAGCAAATTCCGATGAACTTAGACGTGTTGACTTGTTGCTGGCCGTGTTTATAGAGAAAATAGCGTGAGAATGTTCGAAGGACTTGTTCGACAGCTGCTTGTGGGCTATTTGGGCCGATATGTCAAGGATATTCAGAAGGAGAAGTTGAAGATTACTTTTTGGAACGGTTCATTCATCTTATTTGAACAATTTCAGCTTTATTTGCATTATGTTTTCTTCGTAGAATTAATATAGCAGCTTCGGCGATCTGACGCTATTATTTCCTTATGCGTTCATATAATGATTCTCGGACTGTGCGATTCATGACTATCTGAAATTCGCTCATTGAACAAATGGGTCGCCGCTTACATACCGAATTAAGCCGAGATACAGCCGGCGATGCTAAAAGCCACTATCGCCGTTATTTTCTCTCCGCTCATTTTGTTGATTGAAAAATGAAGTTCTGTCTGAAAAAAAATTCATCAGGATTGTCACTATCAAATAGATGAAATTCTACATTCTCTGTGAATTGATCTTCCTTTACTTCTAGTTTATTTACATCACTCGAATTTTCATTTATAAGTACAGAGTACCCCGTTTGCTTCCCCTACCCACTTGCTCACGAGTAATTCACTTGAACATTGGTTAGAATTGACATTTGTTTTCATGAAGCATTGCAATATATTTGGGTTCAAGTTCCAAATATTTGTTTGTTTTAATTCGGTCTTTCGTTCATGGCTAAACCTTTCTAAAATGCTTAAAATTTTTCATAGGTCTTTCGTCCATGGTTAAACCTTTTCTAAAATGCTTAAAAATTTTCATCTTTAAACGAAACATCCTTGACAAGAAGAATAGCTCAACATGGTTGCACGTTCTATGTCATTGCTAGTATTTTAATTTTTCTACATCAGTCAATCTAAGAGCCACACTTACTTCTTTGCAGAGGAAATATTATTGGAAAATGTTGAGCTCATTCTAGAGGCTTTTGATTATCTTCAATTGCCATTTGCCCTAAAGCAAGGTATTCTCTAAGTTCGTTGGCAACATTGGAAAACAAAACATGTTTTTTTTCCTCTTTTGATAGTTTTGTGACAGTTGTTTTGTGATTCTTTTTATTGGTGTAAATTCTCTCCGTTTTTAAAATTATAGTCTAACACTCCCCTCACAAGTCACAACTTGTAGTGGAAATTTTTAGAAGGTTTAACGAATGATAATCAATGTTAATCGAAGAGAGAATGTGATTACTCTCAGGTATCCAACTTCCCCTGCAAGAAAGAACACTCACACACACACAACACTCCGAACAACCGAAATGAAATAACCAGAGAAACTTTACTTAGTGCTTAATATCTAATACAGCTTCTAGGAACTAAGTAATACAAAATAGAACAGAAGTTACAACCGAAACCACCCGGCCATTCGAGAGGACCGGTAGCTCGCCTGCTCAAAGTTCCTAAGAAATCTCCTCCCTTGATGAGCGCTCAGCTGGGGATTATATACTCCCTCTCTCTGTCTAACTAGGGACCACCTGGATTAATCACCACTCGCCCTTGCCGATCCGCTGGATGACCTTTCTCTCTCTTTGTCCTTCTTGCCCCGTCGTACGTATGTACGAATTGGTGGAGGCGTTATCTCCTTGTCTGCCACTATCATATCGGTTTGGGCTGATTTTCCTTTTCTTATATATGTTTTGGGGGCCTCACAATTACAAGGTTTGAACGTAGGACCGATGCTATGTTAAATCACGACTTGGCCCTAAAACTTAACAATACTTTCTACCTTAGTCGTTGCTTGTTGATCTATTTTTTTCTCCATGTGGTTGGACCCTCATTTTTATATATTTCATTCATCAATGTAATCTCATCACATTGGCTGAACTAGTAGCTTAGAAAGTCTATACTAAGACAAAAACTATGGCTGAATAGTTTAAAAACGAATTAAAAGAAAAAAAAAGATTGGTCATAACTCATAACTCGTAAAAGTACCCAACTATAAAGCACATACACTTCATTTAGGGTGGAATGTCCGTGTCGGACACGTGTCACACACGAACACGCCTCGAACACATGAAATTAAGTGTCCATTTTGTTATTATTATTTTTAATAATAGACACGACAAGGACATGCCAGGAACACGACAAGGACACGTTTAGAAATTTTTTTTGCAAATAAAATAGGCCCATTTTGTTTCTTTTAATTAGCACACTTTTAAAAAGTAAAACTCACTTGGTCATCGTGCTAAAAAAAAAGAAAGTAAAACTCTCATTTTTAATCTTTGTAAAATTAACAAAAAAATATATTAACCCAATATAATATTGAACGTAGAATACTTCTCAAACCCAAAAGCTTAAGCTAATGGGTTAGAGTAAATTTAATTATATCAACGAACATATCTAATTGCCGTCTTCTTTAGCGAAGAGAATTGTTCATCTTCCTCTTCGTCACTTCACCTTTTTGCCAATTCATCTTCAACATGATTCGTCTCAGATCTTTCTACTTAAATAGTAGCAAGTCTCTTCTCTCGTGTTCCTCTCCAAATTCCATCAAGCAAATGTTTTCTTAAAAGTTCTTTAAGCATAGAAAAAAAGGTGTCAAAATCAAAGTATTTTGAATAAAACCATTGTTTGTTCTCATATTATTTGTTATAGTTATTATTATTATTGCACACGCATATATATATATATATATATATATCCCAAACGTGTCTGTTCTTGTTTTTTCAAACTTGGCGTGTACCTGTGTCTTGTGTCTGTGTCCATATCCATGCTTCATAGGTATCCAAATTAGTGCACAAAAACCATTATCTTCCAAATTGTTCCCTTCCTCACCTCTTGTATATTCAATGAAACGACGGGTCTACTTTTTAGAAATAAACTAAAAAACTTGGGCATTTCATGCATGCTCCATATTAATGTTTGTTAAATTAATGGTTGCTTACATTTTTTCAATAAATGTTCAAAAGGTTTATTTTTTATTTTTTGCTATCATAGGTCGTATAGGGAGGTTAAGCATCAAGATTCCATGGAAAAAGCTTGGATGGGATCCAATCATCATCATTTTGGAGGATATATATATTTCTGCCTCTCAACGAGATGATGAAGAGGTAGCTATTATCATCTATATTTTTTATGTTAATAGGTAAGAAAGACAATTTATTTTGATAAGAAAGTAAACAGTTTTCATTGATGCTATGAAAAGTAAAATATGATTTAGGTAATTATATTATTATATTAGGTTAAAATATTATTTTGGTCTTTAGACTTTGAAATTTGTTCCATTTTGGTCCTATGACCTTCAAATTTCCAATTTTAGTCCTTCGACCTTGAGGCTTATTCCATTTTGGTTCATAAACTTTCAAATATCGAGTTTTAGTCCCTGAAGTTTATAAAAAATTCTAAATGGAACAAACTTCAAAGTTTAGGGACCAAAATGGTATTTTAACCTATTATTATTTAATTTTTATTTGACTCTAATCAAATTTGAAAATTAAATAGAAGGGGAAAAATTGTTTAATTGGCTCTTATCAAGTTTGTTTATGATAAAAAGTAAATAACAATTTATTCAATTTTTATTAGAAAAAAATTGATTAGAGCTAATTAGACAGTTTTTTTCCCTTTTTTGATGAGTTAAGTAAGACTATAGAATTAGTGTAATGTTTTTTTTTTGACAGGTTTAATACTTAATTGTTACTCACAAATAAGACTGTAAAATTAACACGGGTCCTTAAAAGAAGGAGAACCCTTAATTTTAAAAGTAGTATCCCCATACAAAATTTATGGACATCTTTTTCTTTGTTATAGTGGAGCTCAGATGCAGTTGAAAAAAGAGAATTTGATGGAAAGAAGGCCAAAATTGCTGCCGCAGAGTTGGCAAAATTATCAAGGCGTGTATGTGGTGAGCTACTTGACTTCCATTTATTTTATTCTATTGGCTATGTCATTTCTTATAAACATTTTTCATTTACATGCAATTTATAAATTAATCGTCTATTTTTCTTGATTGGGCCCATAGTGAGAAGAGTCATAAAAAAGTTCTATGGGTCCATAGGGGTTTTTTGTGTGTGCCTTTTTGGATTGCAAGGTAAAAGTCAATGTTCTAGGATTTTTGTTTTTGATATCCACAAGTATCTGGACCAGCTTACGCGTGTAACTTGACTATTTTCACTCACGAGATATACTGCTTGGGCCCATAGTGAGAAGAGTCACAGAAAAGTTATACGGGTCCAATCTTTTAGGGTTTTTTTTTGTGTTCTTTGTGGATTGTAAGGTAAAACACAATGTTCTAGGTTTTTTGTTTTTGATATCCGTAAGTGTCTGGACCAACTTACGCGTGTAACATGACTATTTACTCACGAGACATACCGCCAGATCCTACAACGTTTGAATGTCAAGGAAATTGGTCGGAAATTATTTTTTAGGTAGGTGCCACTATAGATTGTACCCATAACTTCTTGGAGTCCTAATGCCCTCTCTGACCATAAGGCCAACTCATGATGTTTATGATGTTCAAGAATTTAGAAAAGCATTTCAATAGTTTTTAGAATCCTTATCTTTTCTGGCTATCACATTGTGTAAAAACTCCATGCTTTTTCACGGCTGCAGCTTGATATATTTTATGTTCGATTGGAGGGTTCTTTTAGCTTCCTTTGGATTGTGGAAGCTCTTCTTCCCTCTTAAATCATTTGGAGTTTTCTTGATCAGTACCCTTACTAATGACATTCTAAAGAGATGAATCTGAGATTGGGCATATCCGTGAGTTACAAATGGAAGCAATTAGGGGAGGAGGCAGCCTTCTGCAGCATGTCTTGAGAAATAATAGTTTCATGACTAAGCTCTCACATTGGAATTATGAATACAGTGATTCTTTCGATTCTGATGAAGGTTGTAACGTAGAATGGAAAAGAATAATAAATCAATGTTGTTAAAATTATTTATTTATATTCAGTCCATTTATTGTATATTTCTGTAATTATCTGTGTAGGGCCTTTAGGCTTGTTTGGCCCATTAGACTTATCTAGGGTTGCCCATGAATTCCTATATAATAAACTTGACTAGTATGAATAAAGATAAGACTACTTTTCTCTCTCTAACAATTACATGGTATTAGAGCTCTTAGGGATGTTTGGATTGAGATTTTAAGAGTATTTAGTACGAGGGTTTATTTTGAGTAGTTAGAAATAATGATTGCAGTCAAAAGTTTGTTTGGATGTAGTTTTTAAGAGTATTTAAAATGAGTATTTAGAATGAGGGTTTATTTTGTGTATTTAGAAGTAATGATTGCACTCAAAAGTTTGTTTGGATGTAGTTTTTAAGGAGTATTTAGAATGAAAATTTATTTTGAGTATTTAGAAGTAACGATTACAGTAAAAAACTTGTTTGAGTGTAGTTTTTAAGAGTATTTAAAATTAGTATTTAGAATGAGGATTTATTTTAAGTATTTAGAAGTAATGATTGCAATCAAAAACTCGTTTTGAATGTAGTTTTTTAGGAGTATTTAGTAAATATTAATTTGAAATACTAGTTCGAAATCTCATACCAAACATTCCCTTGGGGGTTTTTTGGGGTTTATGCTATTTTTAGTGGAATTAGGGTTTGGAACTTGAGTCGTAGTTTTTAGACATCACCTACCTAGGAAGAATTGCCATCATTTAAGAAGAAGAATTGTTACCATTCTCAAGAAAACAACAGATTTTTTCTTTCTTGAAAATAGCAATGTTTCTGCTACTTGTCGAAAAATGTCAATTTTGCAGGTTTTTGACATTTGTTTTATGCACCTCCCATACTGTTGGAAAGCCCTCGGACTATCTGCAGAAGTCACTAAAAAATCACAGCGATTGGAGGTTGGGATTAGCTGCACGTGCCTCTGGAAGTTAGTGCACGTGCCACTAGTTTTTTCTTTGTTGTCGCCTAGAAAAAGGCGTGCGTGGGGGCGCTTGAGGCCTTGTTTAAGAGCTTAGTTTTCTGGGTTTTGTTCGCGAGTGTCCTTTACAAGTCTGTGGTCTCAGTTTTTCGTTTTCAGCTCTAGTTTTGCTCAGGTTTGATCGTTAAGGGTGTTTCGATACTGTTTCAGCTGCTGTTTAGATTTGTTTTCTAAAGTTATTTGCTATTTTTTGATCATATATGGTTGAAATGGAGCATTCGACAAATGGATTTCTCATTCGATGGCAATCACGAAGCGTAAGTTGAATGGTTCAAAGATGAAATTGAACTCTTCGATACTACTTGTTGAGCAGTAAGATGGATGATCGATCCACCTTAAGACGACTTGAAAAAGAAGGCGTGCGCTCGAAATGATGCTCGATTGTATATCCAGATTAGGAACTCTATAGAAGATGATGTTAATCTAGTGAATCATTATGATAGCGTGAAAGAACTCCTGGAGTTCTTGTATTTCTTATATTCTGGAAAAGAAAAGGTAACAAGAATGTATGACGCCTTTACGTCATATGTTCATGCAAAACATAAGGGGCAGTCATTAATGCCTAATATAGGCAACAGTAGAAGAATAGTGCAGAGCTTAGTGTGCTTGTGCCATTTGAAGCCAATATAAAAGTACAACAGACCCAGAGAGAAAAGTTAAATGTTTTCAGTTTTCTCAAGGGTCTCTCTCTTGAATATGCGATGACACGATTCTAGATAGAGATGTCCACGGGGCAGGGATGAGGGATGAGGATAACTTTACCGTCCCCATCCCTGCTACCAATTTTAATCCCCATTCTGCAAAATTCACTGTTTATTTTTCTGGGAAATCAAGTTTGAGCGGGCCCTGATTAATGCATTTTATTGGTGTTCTTTGTCTTCTGCTTTTCGGGATTTTTCTGTTTCAGATTTGATTCATAATTTGAATTCACATCTCTAATGTTCCTCTGTTTAGCTTCTCATTGGCTCTGCGAAGCCTATCTGGCGTTTTTTTTTAATCATTTTTCAGTTGTAACCTTATCTTCCCTTTAGGGTTTGTTAACATTCTGTATTTCTTTTCATAATCTTAATGAGAAGTTTGTGTTCTTTTCAAAAATTTTTTTGCAGAGAACAAGGTGGGGATTCCCCATGGGGATCAAGTTCTCCACGGGGAATTATTTTCCATTTAATTATTTTTTTTTTTCTTATTTCCAAATTCTTACAAACTTTCTCAATCTTAATTCAATTTCCTAAATTTATATAATGTTTTCAATAATTAAGATTAATTTTTATTAGTTTTAATTAGATATTAATTATGCCAGAAAAATATCCATCAAAATAAAAATTTCTTAAACTTCATAAATATAAATGCATCAAATTGAATATAATATTATAAATGGGATGGAGAACGAGGAATCAGGGATGGGGAATACGTTCCCTGTCCCTATCCCCATTTAGCTCGTAGAGATTTTTTCATCCCCATTACTCCCCCATTATAGCCAAATCGATGATTCACCGCTCCATTAGGATGATATCACGATGACGATTATTGGTTAAAGACATATACTTGGAGGTCTCTACATTCTTGATCAGCAATCCGGGAAAGATGTAGCTTGTTCGAGCACCCAATCTTTATTTGATATCCATTGTTGGTTAGGTCATCCATCATTATCAATTTTGAAGAAATTATATCTAGAATTTAGTAAATTGTCGTCCTTGAATTATGAGTTGTGTCAGTCTGCAAAATTTCATCATCTTAGTTCGAGTTCTAGAGTCGTTAAACGAGGTGATGCTATTTTTGAGTTAGTTCATTCAAATGTTTAGGAGTCTAAGTCCCGTAGTGTCTAAAGCATGGTTTTGGTGTTATGTTAAATTTATTGACAAGTTTATTTAATGAAAAGCATTCTGAACTTTTTTCTCATCTATATACCTTTAGCAATGAAATTCAAAATCAATTTAATGTCTTTATCAAAATGTTGCGTACTGATAATGATGGAGAATATTTTTCTACTATACTTGGCTCTTACCTACGTGACAAAGGTATTATCCATCAATCAGTCTTTTTGTGTTAACACTCTATCCCTAAATGAAGTTGCATAAAGAAAGAATTTGCATTTTTTTTTGAAAAGACCAAAAAACTTCTCATTAAAATAAGAAGGAAATATATTGAGATAACAAACCCCGAAGGGAAGAAGAAAGATAACAAAATAGACCGCCATACAAGGTCAAAAAAGGTACAAGAGAAAACAGCCAAAAGCCAAAACTAGCGCATATCATAGATAGGAATTCAGATTCGAGGCTATGTCTTGCACCGAGATGGATCTGAATGCTCGCTCGAATTTGACCTCTCAAGAAGCTGAGCAATTTCCAAAAATCCGTTGGTTGCGCTCCCACCATAGCTCGTATAGAAGTTATTTCGAAGCGTTGGCCCACAATATTCTGGCCTTTTTTGACATTCTAGAACCGTTAATGATGCTGATGACATTCTGTTTACAACCGGAGGAGAAAACCCAACGAACATTAAATAACATAAATAACTTTGACCAGCAAAGCCTTGAAAACGAGCATAGGAATAGTAGATGAGCAGAAGTTTCCGTATCAAGATTGTAGAGAGGACAAATCGATGGAGATAGCGAATAATTAGGTAACTTGGATTGGATCCTGTCCGCTGTATTTATGCATCCATTAATGAGTATCCAAGTGAAGATGGACACATTTTTTGAGCTTTTAGATTTCCAAATATGTCTGAATAAAATCAGATCCATCGATTCTTATTTTTCAAGTGAACGTGTAATTTTCTCTCCTTCCCTTCGGGGCTTGTTATCTCTTGGTACTTCCCTTCGGGGCTTGTAATCTTGATGTATTCCTTTACATATTCTTAATGAGAAGTTTGTGATCTTTTCAAAAAAAAAAAAAGTGAACGTGAAAGGGATTTAACTGAAAATTTCCCGTTAGGTTCAAGTGGCCAGACAAGTTTATCGTTAGATGAAGATACTGAAATTCGAGAAATTAGAGACACAAATCTGCTGGAATCCCTTTCTTCTTCCTCTGTTATTGACCTTCTAAAGCTAATGCACCAAGATAGAGAGATAGCGTCCCAGTAAGATGCAACTGAACCTACCTTCAATATCGAAATACTGAATAACCGTGGAAACAATTGCTTGAGGGGAAGACTAGCAGCCCAAATATCAGATCAAAAATCTATTCGTAATCCATTTCCCAGCTGTAGCCTTGAAAGATAATTATTCTTTCTCCACTGTAAGGATATATGGTGACATCTCGAATTTGCTTGAAAATGCAAGTGCATTGTCATTTCAAAGGAATACGTGAAAGAGTTTTATGTCGATACTGCATGTTTTCTGATAAATAGAATGCTTTCGACTGTTTTGAGTGGTAAAATTCCATTTTGAGTCCGTTTTCCATCAAAGAGTTGTTTTCCATTATTGTTGATTGCACGTGCTTTGTTCGAGATGTCAATCTTCGTCATAACAAGTTGGATTCGAAGTCTTTGAAGTGTATTTATTTGGGTTATTATTGTCCAAACACTTATAGGTACTTTGTCTCGTCTGATATTTAGTTCTTTGAGGATTAATTGATATCAAGCTAATATGTTGGAAAGAAATTGACGAACTTTCCAAGATTCATTTCAACCTTGGAAGATTGCAAGTGACTCAGCCCGTCTTCGAGCTACTCTCTGGGCATCATCTTCGAAATCTTTTGCCTATTATTCCATCCAACAACTTGACCACAATTAGAATGCTTTCTTTTAGCAATTTGTTTACTTTGCAATGCTGCGGAAGAGACAGATGTTCATGTTTTGTTTTCTTGTCATTACTCTACTTCATGCTGAAACTGTTTGTTAAGTTCTTTCAACATCTCATGGTCATTTGATAATATTACAACCGAAAATGTTAAGCAGCTTCTAATTGTGCCCTCCCTTAAGAAGAAGGCTAGCCTCCTGTGGACTAATGCCGTTAAAAGCACCCTTTACGAAATCTGGTGGGAAAGGAACTTATGCATATTTCATGACTTGCACCAATCTTGGCTTTCTCGATTTGTAGCTGCCTGTTTCAACTCGAGCTTGTGCGCTATCTCCTCGATAGCCTCGCTAATTACTCGGTTCAACAGCTGGTTTTCAATCTCGTATCCTTCCTTTAGATTCGTTATTGAAAGCTCTTGTACTTTTTCCTATTTCTCCTATTTCTGAACTTGGGTGATGTTTTTTTGCTTGCTCCTGCCTGGTGTATTTTGATTGGCTTCATGCCTTGATTTCTTAAAATTTTTGTTCCGCCTTATTCTTGGCTGATTTGTACTTTTTTGATTTTTAATAAAATGTCGCTGTTTCCAAAAAGAATGCTTTCTTTTAGTTATAAAGTCCCAATTTTCATATTGTTTTCCTCTTTATCATGATTGTACTCTCTTTGCTGTTTTGTTTTTTCCCTTTTCTTAATAAAAATTGTCTCCTTTTCTAAAAAAATTGATATCTAGCTGATACAGGGCAAGAATTAATTGCATAGGTAGTCTTCAGTAACTAAAGATAAAGGAACCCATTGCTCCGCTTAATGAATTACTTTTGAACCTTTTTGATTAAAAACAAATGAATTTGAGTTCTGACTTACTACGTTTTCTCGCTTGACAGTATGTTTTCCCTAATCCAGTTCTTTTAAATCATGCCCCAAAAGAAGTTGAGAATATTTGTGGGGGAAGTTCTCTTGTTACTCATCTAAAATAACTTTTTTCATGACAATCCTTTTCGCAGATGATCATGCTGGACAATCGTTTATCTCTTACATTACTGCAAAGGTGATGCTAATTTCTTGCATCATAATGTCTAATTGTTATTAAATATGCAGTGTTTTATTAAGGTTTATATGATGTTTTGCTTATGTTGAAGTTAGATTTGGTTATATTTTGCATGTGATATTTGCTCAGTCATATGCATATGGTTTTTAGTCGAGAAAGTCTACACAGCTCCACCACAAAAAAGGGGGGGGGGGTGGGGAGCCTGTAGTAAATTATTGGTGTTTACCTTCCCTTCAAGCTTTGAGGTGGGTGTGGATAGTGGAGGATTTAGTTTAGTCCCCTAGGAAGCAGAATGTAACCTGCTAACATGTAGGTGTAAAGCACTAATTCCTAACAAAACTTCTCTATGTACAATTTACTGTTTTATTGTATTTTTCTAATGAAGATGAAATTGTAGATAGGATTGCTCCATCTTGAAGATGCAAATTTTGATTATATTCTCTAAGAAAGAAATGGGTAATCTTAATGCAGTAAAGGCACAACCAGTGTTACTCGGGTTGGTTTATGTCGGAGGAAGTCATGGTATGAACTAACTTCGGATGTATAAATGAATCCCAAAGAAAAATACACTGCTGAATCTGGGTTCTATTTCAAAAAAAAAAAAAAGATCAGGAAATTTAGGGTTTTTTTTTTGTAGTTTTTAGAAATTGTTCTTTGGATTATTATTATACTGTTAGAATGACCTTGAACTTTACGCATGTTAATTATTGGGCCTTCTGGCTGGCTTTCATTATTAGGCATGAAAATTGCAATAGCAAATTTTGGATTCCAGAAAAAATAGTATCATGTTCATTTGTATATTTGCTAATCTGTGGTTTGTCAGACTTGTTACTGTTTGTTTTTTCTCGTACGATATTTATGCATGTGTATATATATATGTTTGACTTTAATAATGATAATACCAACTCTTTCTTTCTTATTAGATTATTGACAACATTCAAATATCCATTAGAAATTTTCACGTCATGTTCCTTGACATGACTGGTGACCTGGTAAGTCTTACCTATTATCCTTGTTTTCTTCTTGTATGGTTTTCAATTAGCATTATATTTTTACTTTACTTTCTTGGTTATTTGGTTGGTTCACGTGCATAATTTGTTATAAAGTTCAGTCAATAGTTGTTATCTTCTTCATAACTGTCTTGTTCTTGACATGATCTTTAACATTGTTTTTGGTCAAATCTCGTCATGATGGGGGAGGAATGCAATTTCTCTCTAAAGACATGTCTTCTGATATTTAATAAGATGATGTGAAGATGTGATTGTTTTTGGAAATTTTTACAACTTTTATACCGCTGATTTTCCCCTTTTGAAAAACATTTCTCATACCCTATCTCTCTAATAGGAGGTAGATATGTTTTATGAAAAACATTATTTGATACTGGAATTTATCTCTCAAGGGAAAAATAAGATATATATGGTGTATCTTAGATTTTCTTTTAGATGCTTATACCGCAGTGGCATGATGATCTAATTGTATTCCATGTTTCTGCGTGTACTGCAGGGACATATAAAGCTCGGCTTGAAGTTTTCTAGCCTGAAGATAATGAAACATAATTTATTGGGGTACTTATTAAACTGGTTTATTTATTATCTTCTCATGCCTACTTCCTGTGAATAATTATGCTATATAGATTGAACTCCAGTAAGTTTGCTATCTAAATGCTCTTCCCTTTTCAACTCGAAGGTGATTTACATTTTTGTTGCCAAGTTTGTTTTCTTTGCTGCTGGTTACTGGTTTTGATGTTATATATTGTTTTGAGGCAAGGAGAGATTCCAAATGATATATGGTCCGTCGTTAGATTCAATATTTCTCTCTGGGCATTAGTATTCTTTGTTTTAGATCTTATTGGATTGAAAGCTATTTTTGTAGGCTTCTTTTTTGTGGGCTTTAGTTTTGTATGCCCTTATATTCTTTCATTTTTATCTCAATGAAAGTTGGGTACTTCTTTAAAAAAATTGAAAAATAATGAAAGGAAAAAATAACTTTACTTTATTGTCACACTCAATAATGATACAACCAATGTGATTTAAATAGAAAAGCTTTCCTAACTAGAATAGGAGAAGTAATAAAATAATAATATAATAAGTTATAATATTCCTTATTATATTCACAAGATAATTAAATAATTTTAATATAACCAACACTCCCCCTGAAGTTGGTATGAAGATATCCTCCATTGCCAACTTGGTCACCATCTTATCGAACTGACGTTTCGGTAGGCCTTTAGTAAAGATGTTTGCTACTGGTTCTGAAGTCGGCATATAGGAGACACATATAGTTCAGTCTACAATTTTTTCTTTGATAAAGTGTTTATCAACTTCAACATGCTTAGTCCTATCATGGAGAACAGGATTATGAGCAATGGATATAGCTGCCCTGTTATCACAAAACAAACGGGTCAGAGCCGAATGAACACACTTGAGCTCTTTCAGGAGTCGTTGTATCCATATACTTTCACAAATACCTTGAGCTAAAGCTCTAAACTCAGCTTCGGCACTGCTCCCAGCTACTACATTATGTTTCTTGCTACGCCATGTGACTAAATTTCCTCCAACGAAGGAACAATAACTAGAAGTCGATCTTCTATCAACGGTACTACCTGCCCAGTCAGCATCTGTATAAACTTCAATATCAAGATGTTTCTGTTTTTTAATCAAGATACCTTTTCCAGGAGTGCCTTTTAGATATCTTAAAATTCTATAAACCGCTTCAAAATGAGCAGGACCCGGTCCATGCATAAATTGACTCACCATGCTAACAACAAAAGCTATGTCAGGACGCGTATGAGACAAATAAATGAGTCTACCTACGAGTCTCTGATATTTCTCTCTATCCTTTACTTCTACTTCTGTAGCTGCCTGTAGTTTCACATTCTGCTCAATAAGAGTTTCTGCTGGTTTGCACCCAAGTAGTCCGGTCTCATTCAATAAATCTATGATGTACTTTCTCTGATTCACAACAATATCGGTTTTTGACCTGCCAAATTCCATACCTAGAGAATATTTCAGGACTCCTAAGTCTTTTATCTGAAATTCATTTGCTAGTCATTTCTTTAAGTCGGCTATTTCTTCACTGTCATTCCCTGTCACAATAATATCATCAACATAAACTATCAAAACAGTCACCTTGTTGTTCTTAGCATATTTGTAGAACAACGTATGATCAGCCTGACTCTGAAGAAAACCATAGTTCGCCACCGCCTTTCCAAACCGTTCAAACCAGGCTCTAGGCGATTGTTTGAGACCATACAATGCTTTTTTCAGCTTACATACAACATTATTTCTATCAGTTATCTCAAAACCAGGTGGTAAGTCCATGTACACTTCTTCTTCAAGATCACCATTTAGGAAGGCATTTTTTACATCAAGTTGATGCAGAGGCCAATCTCCGTTGACAGCAATGGACAGTAAAATCCTAATGGAGTTTAACTTGGCAACCGGAGCAAATGTCTCTTGATAGTTAATCCCATAGGTCTGTGTAAACCCTTTAGCAACTAATCTTGCTTTATATCTCTCAACTCTTCCATCTGCATGACACTTAACTGTAAATACCCATTTGCAACCCACAGTTTTCTTATCTTTCGGTAAGTCAACTATCTCCCACGTATGATTCTGTTTAAGAGCGTTAATCTCTTCCATAACAGCTAAGTTCCACTTCGGATCGTCTAGGGCCTCCCGTATATTCCTTGGGACAAACAGGTTCGTAATCCTAGATGTGAAAGCTCTATGAGTAGTGGATAGTTTATGATAGGATAGAAAGTTCCTAATAGGGTACTTTGTACTGGTACGAGTTCCTTTCCGGTGTGCTATAAGAATGTCAAGATCAAAAATAACTGGTATAGCATTCTCAAGATTAGAAGTGTTTAAAGGCAAAGGATCAGAATTATCTGGGTTCAGTAAAGCAGTTGTCGGAGCATCAGACTGGTTACGTGCCGAATTAAACAATGTCTCGCTATTATTTTGATGATCCGGCTTTCTCCTAGTATATACTTGGAAATCTAAGCTATGCGGCACTACTCTCCCTGAGGAGGAATCTGGTTCTATAGGGCTGGGACTAACTTCCTCATGGTGAACAACAACGGGAATAGGAGAAACATCCCAAAAATTCTCGTAATTCTCGTTTTCTTCACCTGTAGTCTCCCCCTAAGGGAACTGGAATAGTAGGGTTGACTTTCTAGAAAAGAGACATCCATGCTTTCATAAACTTTTCGTTTGACGGGATCGAAACAACGATACGCTTTTTTGTGTGAAACATAGCCAAGGAAAAGACACTTGATCGCCCGAGGGTCTAGTTTAGATTGTGAGGGACTGGACACATGGACAAACACCGTACACCCAAAGACCCTGGCTGTTAGGTCGGAAAAAACACGATTTGTAGGAAAAAGATTCTTAAGGGTCTCTAAAAGTGTACGAAAACCTAGTTCCTTAGTGGGCATTTTGTTTATAAGGTACATAGCTGTAAGAATAGCCTCACCCCACAAATATTGTGGTACACTCAACGAAAACATAATAGCTCGAGAGACTTCTAACAGGTGTCGATTCTTCCTCTCAGCAACACCGTTCTGTTGAGGAGTGTTCCTACATGTGGACTGGTGACAAATACCCTT
>JBBMEG010000005.1:2884509-2896121 GCA_037832605.1 Cyclanthera cordifolia | reverse complement strand
CTAATGACATTCTCCCTGCATCCGTTAGAGAATACCCAACTGATTTTAAATAGCACAAACAATTTGGACCAACAACGCCTTGAAAAGGAGCAGAGAAATAGTAAAGTGTATCCAACATTTAGTACTCCATCTTCTATAAATTCTGAATCTTGTCAGTTTGCTAAATTTCATTGTCTTAGTTCCTGTCCTAGAGTTATTAAAGAGTCAATAAATAAGTTGATGCTCCGTTTGATTTAGTTCATTCCAATGTTTGGGGTCCGAGTCCGGTAGTGTCTAAAACAATATTTGTTATTTGACACTTTTGTCGACGATAATTCTCATCTAATGAAGAATCATTCTGAGTTATTTTCTCACTTTTGTGATTCTAATGTTGATCGAAATCAGTTTAATGTTTCTTTTAAAACCTTGTGTACTGTTAATGGTGGTTTATACTTTTCTAATATTCTAGGATCTTACTTACGCGACTAAGGCATTATTCAACAAGTTTCGTGTGCTGATACTTCTTCTTAAAATGAAGTCGAACGATAGAATTATCATTTAAAGAATCATCATTTATTTGGAATTGCAAGGGTATTGTCATTCCCAATGAATGTCCTTAATCAATAGAATGTCTTCGTCTGTACTAAGTGGTAAAATTTCTTCTCAAGTTATGTTTTCCACTAAAGAAGTATTTCCTATTGAACCCAAAGTCCTATTCGCACAAAATCATACCCAAAATCATTGAAGTGTATCTTCTTAGATTATTCTCCTATTCAGAAATGTTACAATTGTTATTGTCCAAGCTTGAATACACATCTTATCTCGTGCGATGTTATGTTTTTTAAGATTGTAACTTTCAGTCTAGTGTTGTCGAGTTCTGGTCATGAGAAGGATAACTTACTCATTTATGAAGTGTTTTCTCATCTCTTCCTGCTTTGCCTTCTTTGTTGTCTACTCTATCTTGTCCTCCTATTACTCAAATTTACTCTAGACGAGTACAACATCGAACTTCAGATTCATGTCTTGTACCAGAAGATTCTTCGTCATTCGAACTGCAAGCTAGTAGTGATCTCGACTTGCCCATTGCCCTTTGTAAAGGTAAGTGTTCGTGCACTTATCCCATTTCTTATAATTTTTCGTATCATTCGCTATCGTTGTCTACATACTTGTTTCTTACATCTCTTGATTCTGTATTTACTGCTCAATATTGTTGGCGCTAGCAGTGATCGTAGAAGTTACTACTTTAGATGACAATGAAACTTGAGATTTAGTAGCTCATCTTGTTGAGAAGAATGTAATTGGGTGTAAATGAGCATTTGTTTTCAAAGTTACATCGATTGAAAGCACGTCACGTTGTCAGGGCTATGCTTTGACATATGATTATAGTGACAATTATTCTTGGATGGAAAAGATTTTTTCGATTCGGCTGTTTATGTTAGAATTAGTTATATTAGGTGTAATATATTATTCTTAGTATTAGGTGTAATATATTATTCTTAGTATTAGGTCCGTTAAACCGATTTAGTAACTAGGTTTAGTACGTAAACTCTATATAAAGACATTGCCTCTAATAATAAATAGTATGACGACTCTTTAGTTTCAATATTGTTTAGATGGTATCAGAGTATTAGGGCTTTTTGAGATTCAAAATTAGGGTTTTTTAGTTCATGGGTCTTTAGAAAATCGCCACTGCTGTCAGAATCTGTCAGAAGCCGTAGCCGTCACGTCTGTTGGAGTTTTTCAACACACCTTACCTTTTCTAAAAGCCCATCCACCGATCTACAACATTCTAATTAATTGTGGCCAACGGATCAACAAGGAGACTACTCCATAACAAAATTTTGACTGCCGTAACATTGAACGATGTGATTTTTGTCAAGTTTTGTTCGTGACGACATGATTAACAAGGGTGTGAGGTTCGATTTCAGTTTTTGGGTCATGTTTGCCTCAAATCAGGGTTTTTTCATTCTGTTTGCAGTTATGGCGGGCATCCAGATTAAATATGAGAGTTCTCTTTTGCAAGTTCTTTGGTAGATGCTCTGAACAATGGTTAAGGAAATTTTTGCCTCTCGTTTGATGTTTTTATTTTTATGGCTCTTTTATTCTGCGGCGTTGCTTTTGGGTTATTTTTGCTAGCTTCTATCTCACTTAGAATTTCGCTCCTTATTGTTCTATTTTGGCTAATGTATTTCATGGGGGGTTTTCCCTCTTTGGTTTGGTTACCTTTTTTTTTTTTTCTTTGGGAGTTTGTATTGTTGAATATTTTCTTTCTTTTTTTCAACTATTAAGTTACTGTTTGTTTCTTGTTAAAAGAAAAAAAAAACATCGTTGGCTTTTGTTTGCAATGAATTATTGTATTTCAATGGGACTTGGTTAAATAAATGAATTATACATTCTTAGTCATCCCTGCAACGGGATCTTGTATTTTATTGACATAATGGTGTGGATTCGAACTATGAAAGTCGCTCAGGAGGGTATAATTCTGCATCTAGAGTTCTTTTGGATGGGCGTGACCTAGGTTCAAATTGTGTCTGAATTTCGTTGGTTTTTGAACATTTTGGATTATGATTTGAGGATATCTGCCTGCAGGTTCTTTCAACCTTAAATGGAATTGAAAATGACAAAGCTCGATTGCTATCAAAAGCTCAGTAAGTTTAACTCATATAATTGTTGCATGATTTAGTTACTAAAAACTTATTGTAGTCTCTCAGCTTTTTTTATTGCAGACTGTCACGTTTTGTTGTTTTTTATCCTACAGATGCATAATGTCAGGGTATAAGAAAGTGATGTGGGACATTACTATCAATGGCATTACTGTTCGTGTTCCTTGGAATACATCTTTGGAACAAAATAACTTGGTAAATGCCCTTTTTTTTTTGCAAGAATACGTACATTTTGTAGTAATGTACTTTTAGTTGTTTCCATTAAAACTCACCTGAAATTGTTTTTAATGTACATATTCTTGCAGTATGGAAGGAAAACAAACTTAACTACCACAGTAACCATATATTGATATCTTATCTAAGTTAGTCTTTCCATCCTGTTCCTGACAGGTTCTACAACTGGGGGCCCTTTTTGTAACATCAAAATATGATTGGAGCTTACTAACTTCAAGATTTAAGGAACAATCTACAATGCTACAATGCTCAAGTGAATCAAGTTTGGCCTCTGATATTGCTTTTACAATTCAGCCTCAAAATTTGTACGATCATTTTGATATTCAACTCAGAGATTTGGAGGTTACTTTTCTTCAAATGTATGTTCATTTCACTCTGTCCCTATGTTATCATAAGAATACAATTTGAAATCAGAGCCAATTTTCTGTAGATGGAGATCCAAAGACCTTCTCATTCTCAGAGTATTCCTATTTTTGAGAAGTTCAGTGCTTCTCTTGCTTTACGTTCTTGTCTGATTCCTAATGAATCATCATTGAAACAGTTGGAGGTAATTACCTGCTTATTTGGTTTTTCTATGTCATTGATCCCTTTTTGTTGTTTAGCCTGCCACTCGTTTTTGCTGTATTTATTTTGGCCGTCTTTTTTTCATTTAGATTAGCCTTTTTTACTTTTTGAAGTATATTATATTCCTTTGTTTCTAATTTTTTTTTTTTCTTTATATTGGTGTTTGTATTTTGAGTATTGGCCATCTTCATATCTTCAATGAAAAGTAGTTTGGTATCTCGTAAAAAAAAATTGAATACCATATAAATATCGAAAACATTGCAGAAATAATCATTTTAGTCAAATTATCAAAAGAAAAATCTAAATCCAATAAAGTGCACTTGATCAATTTTAATACCTCTTGTGTTTGGGTTACCCCGGGTATGGTTTCGATTTCCCGGTTTAAAAAAAAAACAAAACCCCTCTAGTGTTTGAGTTAAAGAGTACATGTACTTTTGGATAAATGAAAATATCCTTCTAATAATTTTTGTCGGTATCTATTTGCACACATGGTAAAGTCGATCAGTTTTTTTTGTTCCATCATAACTTTTCTTTGGATTATATTTTTTATATGCCTTTGCATGTGAATCATCTTGCCAAGCAACCTTCACCACCCATTTTCTTGCAGGTTTTTTTTCAAATATCATCACTTCATATGCATTTCTCTCCTTCAATATATGGTGCAGCTTTGGAGCTAGCTGCTTTTTTACACAATTTGAGAGAAAGCCAAGGCTTTGAAGAATTGAAAGATCTTGAACCACTTGACATGATATTTAATGAACAGAACAATCATTCATTTGGTTTCTCCTTGTGTTTAGTTCTCCAGTCTGTGAAATTTGAAATTGATCTAGAGAACGATGAAAAAAATGCTTCTGCCATCAGGCTTGCCTTAGAGGATATGGAGATATGGTATGCTTACTATTTGTCATAACGTGTGGACTTTCTTTTTCTTAACCTTCATACACTTTTTCTTTCTGTTGCCAACATTCCCTGACTATTTGTCAAAATATCATCAAATCAAAACAAAATTTACAGTACTTTTACTATGACAACTATACCCATTCTCTTCTCCTTTCCTTATTGAAGTGGGAAAGATGCCCTTTCTAGTTTTGGAAAATTATTAGCGGAAATGAAGGTTTTTTTTCTATTTTTTCCCACATTTTTCATACATTTTGATTATTTGAAATATATCTAATTTTTCTGAAGATGTCAATGCTATTGTACTGCAGGTATGATATTTTAGTATTAGAGGAGCTATGGATTGGCATGAAGGCATTGAATATTGCAATTCATCCCATGAACGGTGATGGAGATGGGCACATTTTGTATTCCTGTGGCAATAAATCCCATGTTACAACCTCTTACATGCATGGCATTGATGGTCGACTTAACAAGAATGATGGTTTGAACTATATAAATGTTAATGCTGGAAAATGCTGTCTCTTACATTTTAACTCTGGCAGAAATGATGCAGCTAAAACTGCTATATATTTGAACAATGCTGAAATTCACTGCTATCCCTACGTTTGTGGATTGCTGACTGGATTTTATGAGAGACTATCCGCATGTAATTCAACATTTAGTAGTGAAAGAGTTATGGGACAAGAGATGAATGATGAATATGTAAAACCCTTGTCTTTGTCACCACGTCAAAGATTTGGTTTCTCAAACTTTATGGAAGTTGATTCCATTGGGCATGACGGCATTCCAATAGATTGCTTTCCTTTCATTACTTTACAGAACTCTGACTCTCTAGGTAGTCTTGAGGGTTCTCGTGTTAACCTAAGTTCTGAGTGGAGAAAGCATTATCAAATAAGGGATAGAAAAATCAAAAGTCCAGAGTTCCAAAACCAATCATCAAAATCTAAATTTGGTATGGGTGCATCTGTTACCTCAGGGAGTTACTGCCACCCTAGCCTTTATGGTACTTATTTTTCTTTATGTGGAATTAAAGTTCATTTCCATGATTCTTCTTGCATCGTCGGATCTCTCACGCTTCCAACTTCCAAAATTTCATTGTTTATTTGTGAAGATGATTTTGACATATTATGCTCTGTAGTGGGATTGACCATCACATCCTCGTGGACAAAAAATTTTCTTGAGTTAGTATGGGGCCCTTCATTACCACATTTATCTCCTATTTTAAATTTTCGCATTAGAAAAGGAAAAGGCATGCCATCAAGTGACAAAATTGAAATCAGTATTGGGATACACCATGTTTGTTGTTTCTTACCACCTGAATATTTGGCCATAATCATGGGTTATTTTACGTTGCCAGATTGGAGTTTGCAGTCAAATGAGCAATGTTTTGCTGGGAGGAATGATCATGCTGGTTTAGAAGAAAAAACTTCCATTGTTTATAAATTTGAAATTTTGGATTCATCTTTGATTATGCCTGTTGAAAACTATGAGCTTCAGTTTCTTAGGTTTGAAATTAAACAGTTACATTTTTCATTCTTCTTTGGAGGAAGCTTAGATGATGCATTGAAGGATATTCCTCCTGAATGTTCTATTCCAGTTCAGAAGCTTACTGAGATGAATCACTGTTTAAATCTTTTTGGACGAGAGTTATCTCTCTCATTGCTGCTTTTCAAGGATAGAAACAGTTCTTCATTTTTCTGTCAAGGTAGTGAGTGTCGAAACATTAGTCTAGTTGGACTGCTAAATGCAGATATCTGGATCAGAATACCTTGTGAAAACGAGTTTACCAATAGAAGCTTGCAAGCAACATGTATAATGATGAGGATGAGTAATTGTGAAGTAATTGTTGATGGTACGTATCGATGTTTCTATCTAGATTGTTATTCCCTTTTTTGGTATTGTTGTAACTGTGTTCATTGTAGTCAATAATTTTTGTTTTTGTTTCATTAGACAATCATGCAGTTGGTGGATTTATGGCTCTACTGGAGAACATAAATCTATTTGCTTCTGTTGAACACCAATCTAGATGTTTCAAGTCTGATGTTCTACAGTTTCTCCAGTTATCAAGGCATTTGAAGGAGGGTGCTGCAGTTTTAATTCCTGTGTCAAACACAATACTCACTGAATTTGAATGTTGTATTGACTCACTTTTCTTGAAATTGAAACGCTGGAGAAATGGAATATTGGAAATGAATTACAGAGTAGAACTACAATTTACATGCTCGGGGTCATTTAGAAATGGTTTTGTTGAAGGGATGGATTTTTGTTTGTCTTCTATGGTGTTATACTCGGTGCCCAAATATGTTGTTATGGTTAAATTCATCTCGGAGCAGTTGTCACCTGTTACTGACATCTCCATTTCAAGGTCAAGTCAAGGCTCAGTTGAACTTTGTGTTTTCCTTCAGTCTATCGATGTTTGGTTATATTTTTCAGAATGGGTAGAGATTTTTGACCTATTGAATTCTTATGTTGGAAACGTGACCCAATTTGTGAGCACGACTACATTTCAGGATGTTGTCCTGAATAACAATGCATTAGGAGACTCATCGACCACTTTACCAAATTGTTCTTCGTTTATGTCAATAGAATCAGCATTAGAGGATACTGAGGATGATGCTACTGTACTTAATGTCAGAGTAATGGACATGGTAATTACGTTTCACTTTCCTGTGTATGTTACAGATTCCTCTAGGGAAATTCAGATAGATGAAGTTGATGAGAAGGCACGTGAGAATGTTTCTTCTAGTGTTGCTCAAGGAAAGTACCGCAGATTCATCATGGTTTCTTTTCACAGTAAAAGAACTGAGGTACTTGTTAACAGTAAGAATGCATCATTAAAGTCGGACATGGAAAAAGTGTGTGGCACGTTGTCTGAGTGTGAAAAGAAGGATGTTCAGTCTTGTCCTCTTTTTGAAATATTTGGAGTCAATTTGGAAGTCGACGTAAGCAGCAATCAAATGAATCTTAATTCAATCCAAGTGAAGATTCGGTGTGAATGTTTCAATCTTTGGTTTTCTTATCACGTATTCTATTTCTGGAAGCATATTGAATTCAGTATCTCAGAAACAAACTCATCCATGTCTACATCTTGTCCTATTGAAGTCCAAGTACAACTGAAGAAAGTTTCATTTCTACTGAGTGACGGACGGGTATGTTTCTGATTACTCAACGTGGTTGACATGGAGAACTACTGCAACTTTCTTTCTTTCAATAAAGGTGCTTATGTTTTAATCAATCATGATGGGTTGACTTTGTAAACGAGAATAATTCAACTGAATTTAATTGATAGAGTGACTACCTATATATAAGTTTACATAAAATCCTATTCCTAAACTTAATTACTAAATGGGCCTAATGGGCCTAATTGGCCTAATAGAGCTTAGTACAATATATTAATACACTAAGCCTAACGTACTGCATCTAACAGACTTAATGGTCAAAAGGGCAATGAGAAACAAAGATGTTATGAGTTCAATCTATGGTGGCCACCTACCTAGGAATTAATTTCCTACGGATTTTCTTGATAAACAAATGTTGTGGGTTTTCTTGATAACCAAATATTGTAAGGCTAATGTGTGAATAATAAAGGTGTTTTCAAAATATTATGTCTTTAACATAATATATGCGACACATCCGTGCGACACATCAACTTCCAAAATATTATGTTTTAACATCCATGCTAATGTGCTATGTGCCTTTTATTTTGAAAGCACGGACATGTCATTTATAGAACATCAATCCTTTTTAAAACATGATCTTCTTTAGGGGAGGCACCTACATTTGATGGAAATTTCAGGGTCACCTCACCTCTTCTAAATTTCAGGGTCGCCTCCTTGGATTGCCTTTTATTGCTAAAGCTACTAGAAATTCCTTTTTGGGTGTTTGTATGAGCCATGTGGCAAGTTGCTGAATATATATTGTATTCCTATTTCCGGACACTCAAATAGGGAGAAAAAACAAAAAATAAATAGTAGAACGTATTTTGAAATAAAATGAAAGCACTTCAATAATTATGAAAGGTTTAAGTGTGTTGATGTGTTCCGGTCAACAAGAGCAATAACTCAACCATCCTTGTTCCTTGTTTGCTTCGTTAGGCTTCATGTTTCTGTTTACTGTGGTTTTTATTTTTGGTTTTGTGTACTTTTTCTTTCTTTCTTTCATTTTCTCAATGAATGAAATTTGTCTCTTGTTTCAAAAAAAAATTCTTATAACCATCTTTTATAACAAACTTACATCCTAAGAACATCTTCAATATATCCCTATTAATACTCTAACATCTTTGCTCAGCAGAGAGTGATACGTTGTTGCAACGACTTCCTCTTTTTAAAACATCGACTTGTTGTCTGTGTTGATTATGCAAATCTTTCATCATTACTTTACCGGTTTGTGAAAATTTTACACAGTAAACTATTTATATTTGAGAAATGTTTTCTTCCTTCTCATGCCTTGATGTAGCCTAGTTCTTTTTATATGGCTTTTTTTTGTTTCTTTTTTTTCTATTGTTGGTACTTTTGGCCCTTTTCGGGTTTGTATTCTTGAGCTTTGCCTCTTTTTAAAAAAATAAAAATAAAAATAAAAAAGAAGAAAAAAAGTAAAATAAAGGCTCGAGTGTAAACATGGGTTCTAACTTTTGTTAAATGGATGTGATTCTCGTTGTGTATCTGGCAGAGCCCTTTGTTTGTCACCTTTTTTTCCCAAACTTTTGTTGGAGGGATTGCTTCTTCAATTTTACCTTTCTTCTCCTGTTAAACCGAAGTTGTATTGTTATCATGCAGTGGAGTAGTTGCAGACCGCTGCTGGAAATTCTTATTAGGAACATACTCTTGCGTGTTAGCATGACCAAAAGCACCATGGAGAACTTCATCTCTGGGGAATTGAGCATGAACTACAATAATATTCAAAAGGTATCTGACCGTTTATGCATGTGTGTAACAGCCTGGAAACATGATATGAAAATCATTTACATTGTTCGTAAAGCAAACAAATGTACTTCTCAACTACTCTCTCAAGCATGCCTCACGCTGGTTGTGATCACAAATGCATGTATACATAGTTAAATATATCTTAGTCTTAGTATACAGGTATATTATTCATAGATCTACTCTCAAACTTGAATATGTTTAATGTTAACCGTTTCAATACTTACTGTGATTGAAGGTGTTTTGGGAACCTTTTATTGAGCCTTGGAACTTTACAATAAATGTGACTCGAAAGCAAGAGAGTAGTTCTCTGTTGAATAGTTCTGTTTTGACTGACGTGCATCTCATGTCTTCCTCACGGCTTAATTTGAACGTCACAGAACCCTTTACTGAGGTAATGTTTCATATCTATGTACCCTTGTTTTTCTAAAATGGTTGTCTTTTATTATTGATTTATCCAGGTTGTCTCAAGCCATTCCTGAAAGAAAAAAAATGTATAGGTACCTCACGTGTCATTGTATACTAATTGAAACTTATCAATCTTTAACTGAACTAAGTACAGTTTCTTTTATTCTAAAAAATAAAAAATAAAGAACAGGTTCTTTTTATTCATTGTCTAAAACAGAAGTCCAGTTGGGGGAAATCTTTGTCAACTTATTTGAAGAATCCAACCTTGAAGAGAACGGAAATAAATTCTAGCTAGTGCAATTAATGATTTACTGGGAAATAGTTATGCAGGTGATAGAAACAGGAAACTACATGGAAAATAATCAAAGATATTACTATGCAAGATTCATGAAAATAAATTTGCCTCTTCAGTTCAGAATGTTGGAGTTAGTCGAGTATTTCTTTGTTTTTCTCTCTTTTGTTTCCCTTGTGGGTTTTGTATTCAAAGAGCTTTTGCCTCTTTTCATTTGCTTAATGGAAAGTTTGTTGCCTTTTCAAAAAAAAAAAAGAAAAGTTAGGTCTTGGACTTGTATATAGACATAGACTCATGCATATAGACATAGACGAACTTTTTTCTGTGCCTAGTTGAGTAATATGAATGAGAATTTTTGTCACACTAATATTGATTGTTACTTTATGCTAATTGAGCAAGATCTAAGGAAGACAGAGGTCTACTTCTTGATATTGTGTCTTTGTTGGATGCAATCTAGTATTGTGGAAGTGCAAGAAATAGAATGTGGTTTTCCATTCAAGTCCCAAGTCAGAATACTGGGTTATGGCTCAATCAACGTGTGAAACAGTATGGTTAATTCAATTGTTGACTGAAATAGGAGTAGAAATTGCTATTAATAGCTAGGCTATGGTGTGATAATCAAGCAGCTATTCATATAGCATTCAATCCCGTGTTACGTGAAAGGACTTTGAAGCAGACTATCACTTTATTCATGAGAAGATACAACAGAGATAGATTACTACAAGCTATGTAACGAATGGAGAACAAGGGAGATATCCGTACCAAGTCACTAAATGGAGCAAGGATAAATTATCTCTGCAATAAACTAGGCAGATAGACATATTTGCTCTATTTTGAGAGGGAGTGTTGGAGTTATTCGAGTATTTCTTTGTGTATATATAAATATTATATTAGACCCACTTAATAGTTAGGTATTATACTTAAATATATATAGACATGGTCTCTGTTAGGCCCCTCAGGAGGGCAATATTGGGAATATTAGTATAATATGTATAAGGGTAAGGTAGTAATTTAACTATTAGTGTGGGTGTTTAAATAGAGAAGTAGGAGTCTTAGAAGGGTATGAAATGTATGTTTTGGTAAAGTCTTTGTAAAAGACCTTGGGAGAGTCCTAACCCTCTTTAATGGCTACGGGGTTGTAACGTCCGTTATAATCTTAATATATCGTTCTTGTTTGTTATCATTTTCGGTGTTCTTTGTCCCATGTTAGTTAAGGCAATTGGTGTCTTAAAAAATTGGTATCAGAGCACGTTCTTCCTGGAGAATCGATTCAAACTATGGATTACGATGAAGGCTTGTTAGAGCTAAAAGCAACAGCAACTAAACAACGACAAAACTGGGAAGAAATGAGTGAAATCTTAAAAGCCTTACAAGAAATTTTTAGGAGCTTGCAAAGCTAATTGGCCGTATGTAAGCAACAAAAGGAGAAGTTGGAGCTGAACACCAAAACAAATGAAAGGGTGGGCCAACAAAGCCAAATGGTGGCAGCAATGCAACAAAATCGTGTAACGGGCAGGTTGGAAACAAGAAAGAAAATCAGTCCATACGGGTTTAGGGTATGCATACCTGAAGTAAGCAACACAACCCGAAAAAGGAGAGGACAAAACCAAGGAGTTGCAGCAAGGCATGGAAAGCAAGATTACGAGCAAAAGA
>JBBMEG010000005.1:2824351-2882364 GCA_037832605.1 Cyclanthera cordifolia | reverse complement strand
ATGGGAATGGACTTGGTGGTCAGAGAGGCCATGTGGGTTTTCAGAGGACCCACTTGAATTGTCAGGGGAAGGAAAAAAGTAGAAGAAAGTTAATTATTTTTTTGGATAAAAAAGAAATCAAGGGTGGGAAGCCTACCACTGGGAAAACAAATTGGAATTTTGGGCTTGGATGTTTGTTGGAGGATAATGGACTAATTGAAATTAGGCTAATCAATTGAGCTGTTCCAAAAAATGAGGAAGAGGTGGAAGGACATACTGTTCAAAGTTTTGACAAGAAATTGGTGAATTTGGGTCAAGTTGACATGGGCTTAAAGGGCTCCAATTTTTTCTTTCAAATAATGAAGATAGGAGGTTTCAAAGATGTTTAATTGTTTGTTTACCCACACCTTGAGGACAAGGTGTGTTTCCAGAATGGGAGTATGTTAGGCCCCTCAGGAGGGCAATATTGGGAATATTAGTATAATATGTATAAGGGAAAGGTAGTAATTTAACTATTAGTGTGGGTGTTTAAATAGAGAAGTAGGAGTCTTAGAAGGGTATGAAATGTATGTTTTGGTAAAGTCTTTGTAAAAGACCTTGGGAGAGTCCTAGTCCTCTTTAATGGCTACGGGGTTGTAACGTCCGTTATAATCTTAATATATCGTTCTTGTTTGTTATCATTTTCGGTGTTCTTTGTCCCATGTTAGTTAAGGCAATTGGTGTCTTAACAGTCTCATGAATAATAAAGTAAGACACAACTTTTGCGTCTCAATATTGTTTACACATAACACTCCTACAAGTAGATTTGTTTGTTTTGTGCATCTTTTCTGTTGAAATTTTAATTTTTTTCGTTAATTTAGTTAGATATTAGTTTCATTGTATTTCGTTCATCCCTTCCAATGAGAGAATGAGTGATATTCTTCTATTTGTTTTGGCTTTTGTAGTGTCTTTCTAGGACGATTGACATGATCAAGGATGCTTGGGATCTAATTGGAAAAGATGATACTCCCCAAAACGAGCTTTCACTGAACTCTCCCCATGTTGGAAATATTATTGCTGGAAAACACGCTCCTTATATGCTACAGAATTTAACTTCATTGCCCCTTGAATTTCATGTTTATGAAGGACCCTTTGTTTCTGTTGAGCTTGACATCTCTCAGTTCAAAGAAAGAAGATGTGTGCAACCAGGCTGTTCTGTTCCAATTTATATTAGTGAGTCTGCTGAGAAACAAATCTTTCGTCACAGATCTTTTCATTCATTGGAAAAACTAGATGAGCAGCACACGTATGGTGTGGGTCATCATTTTATTTCCATCCAACTTGATGGTACATCTGTACCATCTATTCCCATTTCTATGGATCTTGTTGGGCAGACATACTTTGAGGTTGACTTTTCCAAGGCATCAAATGAGGAACTGAATATGTCTGATAACATGTCAAAAGATGTTGATAACGTGGAAAAGTATAGAAAACATATGAGCCGAGGCTTCATAGTTCCAGTTGTTTACGATGTTTCTGTTCAGCGTTATGGGAAGCTTATTCAACTGTACTCCACGGTATGCAGACATTCAGCTGTTTTTATCATTCTTTATGATTCAGAGTGACATTCTTTTGACCTTCCTATATTCAGGTTATACTTTTCAATCAAACATCATTACCACTGGAGTTTCGCTTTGACATTCCTTTTGGCGTGGCTCCAAAGGTATGGACTCATTTAATGTGTTAGAGAACCTTATTAATTTTTCTTTGAACGAATTTCTCCTTGATCAATTCCTCTCTTTCTCTCTTTGTATCTTTTTGCAGATATTGGATCCATTGAACCCTGGTCAATCAATGCCGTTACCTCTGCATTTGGCTGAAGCTGGTTGTGTGAGATGGCGGCCTAGTGGAAACTCTTACTTGTGGAGTGAAGCTTGTAACCTCTCGAACCTTCTTGCTCAAGAGAGTAAAGTAGGGTTATTTAGGTCTTTCGTTTCTTATCCATCTCATCCCAGTAGTGATCCATTTCGCTGTTGTATGTCAACAAGAAATATTAGACTGCCTTCGCATCAGAAGCCCAGGAAGGTGGGTAATGATTTAATGCTACCAGCAGGTGCATCTGATCTAAAAATTTGTAGTCCAGATGAATCACAGGAACGGTGTATTCACCACTTGATCCTCAGTACTCCATTGGCAGCGAGGAGTTTTCTTCCCGAAGAAGCCAAACTAATTGTAGATACTGGTGGAATGATACATACTGCAATTGTTTCAGAGGTTTGCGAGATATATCCCTTACCTTTTCATATCATCGAAGGTTGAGCTACTGATAAGAACCTAGTATATATAATAGTATAAAGATAATAAAGATACAAGATAACCCATGTGTTCGAGGTACTTGGACCCTCCCTATCTTGAGATCACTCTCAAGCTTCAGATACTCACTCTCAATACTTCTTAATATATCCTTATCTCTCCCTCCTCTCTTATTTATAGTCTAATGTTCTTATTTCTACTTCTAATAGGATTGACCATCCTTATCCTACTCCTAAAAGGATTGATCATTATTCATTCCTTATCCTACTCCTAAAGGGGTCTTATCATTACCCGGCCCCCAAAATACACCTTGTCCTCAAGGTGTTTATTACAAAAGAATAATAAAAAAAATTCGATGACCTAAGGTGGCGATACTGGAAGGCAGCAGTGGCGTGCAATGATGACAATTGACATTCTTGATCCTTCTTTTCCATTATCATGAAATTGTGTCGTTTCTTTCGTTTCCTTACTTGTTGAATGAATTTTCTCTTTCGTGGCCATAATTGTATTCTCTGGTTGTTTTGCATTCGTCCATTATTTCTTATCATCATTGACGAACTGATTTTTCTTCGTCCTGACATTAACTTCTTAAGCAAGATGAACTCTTGCTTTGATTTATTTTTCTCTTTCTTTCTTTTGTACTTTTCCAAAACTAAGACTTTTGACCATTGCAGATTTTGAACAAATTCAGAATTTGTCTTCTCCAACAAGCCCCTCTGAGTTTCTTCCCATCATCCTCTCTCTCAAGTTTTTTTCAATAACATTGCTTCTTGCTCCTTGTATTCGGCCAAATCTTTTTTAAATTCTTTCATCTCCTTTTTTTCAAATCATCCGCCCATCTCTCTAAATTATCTTCATTTGTTTCAATATTTCCTTCATCTTGAATCTCAATTTCTTCATCAAGATGTGAGGATCTTTCCATCAAAGTAACACAACAATCCTTTAGATTTACATTACTCTTATCATTGATTGTCAATTCGACTTTCTTGATTTCTTCATGGAAATTTCTTGAATCTTTCTCACCTGAATAAGTGAAGTCTTGATTTAATTTCTTCTCTTCCTCGTCTTTCTCTAATGCCTCTTGCCTTTTGTTTTCAGCCAAATATTCCTACCATTCATCCTGCATTCTTGCCAAATTATCATGTAGAGGTTGAAAAGCCAAATCCCATGCCGCTTCCCAATCTTTCTTCCTCTCATCCCCAGATTTCATACATGCCTCTACTACTTTCTATGTTACTGATTCGATAAAACTTTCGCCGCCTAATTTTCGATCACTCTATCAAGATACGTATCATTATCCTCAGAACGGAACATGCTCTTATACCAAATTGATAAGAACCTAGTATATATTATAATATAAAGATAATAAAGATACAAGATAACCCAAGTGTTCGAGGCACTTGGACCCTCCCTATCTTGAGATCACTCTCAAGTCCCAGATACTCACTCTCATTATTTCTTAATATATCCTTACCTCCCCCTCCTCTCTTATTTATAGTCTAATGTTTTTATCCTACTCCTAATAGGATTGACCATTCCTTATCCTACTCCTAATAGGATTGACCATTCCTTATCCTACTCCTAAAGGGGTCTTATCAGCTACAAGGGTGGCGACATTTGTTTATTTGCTAACTATACCAAACTCTCTCCATTCCTTAAATATCTTAAGGTCGTTCTCAATTTTGTCCAATCCTTAAAAAATTTCAATTTCATCTCTAATGCATAAAAAAAATCTCAAGAAGTGTTCCTTGACAGACATTTGATACAAATTCTTAAAAAGGTCTTTTCATTTTTCAAAATTGTAAAAATTTGTTAACAGGAAGCCTGAATGCAACACTTATGATCAAAAACATTTCTCGTAAACCCTCCGAAAAAAAAAACTTTAATCCAGCGGTCAATCTTCTTTGGTGCATCTTCTTACGAATTTTTTCTCTACACGAAAAATCATTGGTGCCACATCAACAAAGCAATAAAGGGAAGCAGCCAAAAATGATGCCTAGAATGAGCTAGAACAGCAATTACTGTATGGACTTTTACTTTTTTAATGAAAAAGACGAGGAAAAACAAGCATGTGGTCGATCCCTCATTCATCTATCTTCCCAGAAAAAATATTAAAAAAAACAATCCATCCCATCCCCAGTATTGGAAAGAAGACTAGAAAAGAGAGGAAATTCTTCCATGAAATGGACTTCCTTTTAAGTATCTTAAAATCCTATCTACAGACCTAAGATGATGTTCATTTGAATTTGAATTTTTCATATATTGACTTGCAATACTAACCATGTATGCAATGTCTTGTTTGGTATGTAATAAAGGAATCAAACTTTTTGATAAGTCCTTTATACATATCTTTGTCAACTTGAATAATCTTTTATTAAATTAAGTTAAACCACCAATCAACTCAAAATTTTAAGTCGGTGGGTTGAGGTAAATTTAATTACATCTACCAAGACTCTCCCTCACTTGTTGGCTTAGAAATTTGAGAAATGTTCTATAAGTAGAATTCAATTTTAATTGGGGGGGAAATGACTTGATTGGGATTCGAATTTAGAACCTCTGCTCTGATACCATTTTGAATTTTGTTAAAACACCAATCAACTTGAAAACTTATGTTTGTGGGTAATGATAAATTTAATTATGTCAACCAACCTCTTTTCACCTTGGTGTTGACTGAATTTGGATCCAAAATTTCTTCTTGAATCTACTAAAATAGATTTTTGCTAAGAAATGACAATACCATTCTAAGACCTTGCCCTTTTGCCCCTCAAAACTATCTCAAACTTCCACATGCTCAAGAAATAAATTGGAGGAGAATTTTTGGAGTTTGAGAATGGGTTTATATGTAGAAGACTTTAAGTTGAGAAATTGACTAGACATTCAGTTTATATGATAAATGGCAGGATGAACGGCTTCCCCTAAAAACTGTTTAGGAATAGGATTGGCAAGCATAAGAGTATGTCTATTTTTTTCTTTCAACAATCACATTTTGTCAAGTGTCACACATGAACTAGTGTGAAAAATACCACAAATACCATGAGCATTGAAATAATCTTGAGCATTCTAAATTTTGAGGGCTTAAGGTTTTCCTTGGAATTGTGTAGAAGTCAGTGACTTAAGGTTTTCCTTTGAACTAAGTAGAAGTCAAAAAGTGGAAGAACTTGAAAGATTGTTGATGTTTCTGATTTATCATTCCTGAGATATGTCCAGGTTAATTTTTTATGGCTATCAATAAAAGTTCTAATCCAATGAGCTCTTGATACATTTCAAAATTTAAAAGGCCCAAAGCTATCGCTACGGATTGAAGATTTCTAGGATGCTATAAGTCGAAGAAAGAAGGAATCACCAATGAGGGTGTCGTTGTTAGAAGTGCCACCAAAAGAGGAAGTCGTTTGTGGATATTCAACGTCTAGGGCTTGTTATGTTTATGGTTCTCAAATGAGATGACTTGAACCTCTTGAACGGCTAAGGTTCTATTTTAGCATTTGTCTCCGATACCATGCCATGTAGCTTTTGGAGAGTATAAATTTCTTATGTTTCTAAGATCAAAATAATGGGTAAAATATAATACCCTAGAAGTTTCTACTAAGGAAACTAGTTTCAAAAGTAAGAAATGGTTAAAAACAACTCAATGATATAAAAATAAATAAAACTAATGAAAACACAATTAAACTGTGCACAAATTTACAAATTTTTAACCCAGGGACATAATTGATAATTTTTAGTAGGTTGAGCACTTGAAAGATTAGAGACCAGATTGAAAATCACCTAAAATATTAGATATCATTTCGTATATTTAGCCTCTCTTATTTCTTTTTACTTCAGTTAGTGAAGTTCTTTTATAGATATAGCAAAGTTGTTAATTATGCCAAAGATAACTTACCCTTTGATTATTTCTAGGTCAAAACTTTCTTTCACCACATTGATCCTTCACATGACCTGGAGCTTGAAATCCAAGTCCATGGATATAGACCTTCTAATTTGAAGTTCCCTAGAGCAGAAACATTTTGCTCAATAGCGAAGTTCGATGGAATCAAGTTCTCACTTTCTGAGACTATAACATTGAGCCCTGGTATCTTGGCGTTACTTTTATTTCATTTTTATTTATATAACAGCAAATGATTTATTACTGCCCTTGTCTTCTTACAGGTCCAATACACATTACACTTGATAAATCAGTAGATGCATTTTCTGGTAGCCGAGAACTCAATATTTTTGTTCCCTTCCTATTATATAACTGTACTGGCATTCCCCTCTGGATTTCAGAATCGGTATATGAACAAAAGGGTCAGAACATCTATGTCCCATCGTATTACGACGTAGTTGAACATGAACATTCTGGAGGCAAGAGAGATGGTCTTGGTTCAATTACTGGATGCAGTGACTCTCATGCAGTAGCTCCAAGTTTGTCGTGTTCTTTTATGAAGAAACCTGTCTCAACTCTGGAAAACTCAAATCCACAGTTGGACAGTAGGTATGGAAGAGTTATCGTTTCACGCAATCAGCTTCAAAAGTCTTGTGCCTGGTCAAACAAAAATGACATTAACTTAAAATCCTTCCGAAATACTTCTGAAGCCAGTTCAAACTCAAGTGACCATACATGTGTAAGAGACGTTCATTCTGTAGGTTGTGAGCAAGTTAAAGTTAGAGGACATATGTTTTCTCCATGTAAACCCTCACCTGTGGATGAAGTTATGGTTAGGGTGAGCAGGTCCCTGCCAGAATGTGATAAAGAAAATATTCCAAGTGTTTCTTGGTCAAGCCCATTCTATCTTGTTCCTAGAAGTGGTTCAGCTACTGTTCTTATATCACAATCATCATCAAATGCTGCCTCTATGATCTCCGTTACATCTAGTGCAATTTCTGGATCTTTTCCTGAGATGACAAGCATAATTATGTTCCAGCCTAGGTAACGTGTTAGCTTCAACCCAGCGTGTTATATTTTTTCACGTGCCTTTCATTTTTTTTTTTCCCTCTTTGTTTTCTAATATTCTTGTTTTTGCAGATATGTCATAAGCAATGCATGTTCCAAGGATTTATGCTATAAACAGAAGGGAACTGATAATATCATCCCTTTGGCAGCTGGAGAACATTTCCATCTTCAATGGACTGATACAACTAGGTATTATGCTTGTGTGAATGCAGTATTATTATAACGACTAGGAATCAACTTGAATTGCTTTGTATCTATCAACAAAATCCATGGTATATAAAGGTTAAGGGTATGTGATGATAGTTATAATGGTTGAGATATTTATCTATTTCTTTTAGAATGTCCCTTATTCATTGTAAGATTACAAGAATTATGCATACTATACAGAAAAATAGTCTGATTGGTACTTTGGACAATGTGTTAGAGGATTTTAGTTAGGGAATTGAGTTATAAATAGAGAGATAGTTAGTGAGGAGGGCATGAAATGAATTGTATCAAGAATTAGGCTTGACTATTCTCAAGAGTAGGGAGGGTCCAAGTACCTTGAACAATTTGGATTATCGTGTATTTGTATAGTTTGTAATAAAGATTTTGGTTCCTATCAATTGGTATTAGAACCACGATTCGTGGGGACTCTTAACATGGACCGAGTTTGGATAGAGTTTGAAGAGCGTATAGAGGCAAGGTTTGCAGCGATAGATCAAATATTTGCAAGAAGGGCCGAGGAGAGTGCAAGAGAGCGGGAAAAGAGGGCAAGATTAGCCGAGGAGAATGCAAGATTGATCGAGGAGAATGCAAGATTGGCATGGAGACGAAGGAGGGAAATGCTAGCGGCGAAATACGAAAGAGAAATGAAAGAGGCTCGTAAGAAGAAGAGGGAAAGAAGGAAGATACAAGCCCAAATCCGTTCAACCAAGAAACACATTTCAAAGTTTTGGCGTCAACTATTGCGGCCAAGAAATGAACAAAATCAGCGGGAAAAGAATGGGTTGACGAAGAGAAGGCACAAGAAGATGAGGAAAAAAGCCGACATCCAATTACTCGGCCGAAGAAGAAAAATCAAAATATGAAAGAAACATACAAGAAACAGAGTATGTCGGGGAAGAAGATGGAAAGTTCAATCGATTTGACCAAAGAATCACAAAATCTAGTTCTTGAGAGATTTTGGGCGTTCACGGCTAGTCCAAGTTGTCAATTGATTCAAGCGACGAAGAGAATAGTTGAACAGCATGTGAGTCCAAGAAGACGAAGAAATCAAAATCGCAAAACAGATTATCGGACGAAGCGGAAATCAAATTGCAAAATCAAATTGTGAGCACAGTCGTTTCAGAAATAAAATTGCTAAATCAGGAATTGCGATTTCAAATTCACGAAATTCAGCCACAAGATTACACAATCCAATCCACTAAAATCTGCCCAAAATTGCGTAGCCAGATTCCAAAATTGATTGATGAATCGTGGTGGAAAAAAAAAAGCGATTTCCAGATTCCAGCGAACTGACCCGAACCCACACGTCATTCTGACAAGCCGACCCGAATCACCCAACCCGCTCCAATCCGCCCGAACTGAACTAGTCTATACCAGAAAATGGGTGTGGCTGCTTGTGTGGGTTTCGTAGGAAAGAAGAGGTGTTAAAAAAAATGTGGAGTTAACAATTTGACGTGATTCTGGAATACATTGGGGCCTTAGTTCCCTCGAAGAAAAATCTGAGCAAGAATTCACATAGGATTGGTGTACCGCCGAAGAAAGAAATATCGCGTAGAATTGGTGCAGCGCTGAAAAAAATAAAAAAGAAGAGGTTTCCGAAAGAACGGTGTGGTTAAAGACGGAAATGGGCAGAATTTTGTTAAGACACCGATAGTCTTAACCAACACGGACAAAGAACACCGAGAATGATAAAAAACAAGAACGATATAATAAGATAATAATGGACGTTACAACCCCGTAGCCGTTAAAGAGGGCTAGGACTCTCCCAAGGTCTTTTACAAAGACTTTACCAAAACATACATTTCATACCCTTCTAAGACTCCTACTTCTCTATTTAAGTACCAACACTAATGGCTAAATTACTACCTTACCCTTATACATATTATATTAATATTCCCAATATTGCACTCCTAAGAGGCCTAACAAATTCATACCTGAACATTAAAAAAAAATTGGTGGTTTTGAAGAGGGTGGCCTACTGTACTGTTTAATTTGGGCTTCCATCAGATTTATGGGTTTTTGGACTATTGGACCGCTAGAAGAGGTTTGGGTTTTTTTCCTAAAGTTTAACAAAACCTGACTAGAAGAAAAAGTGCGTTATGGGCTGTTAAATTGTTGACATGGGATTAAAGTGATTGATTTCATGATGCTGTTTAATTGCCCTAAATGGCAGAATATGATTTGTTGGCTCCTTCATTTTGGGTTTCCGGAATTTGGGCTTTTTGTCCTTGTTTCATTTTTGTATTCCCACCTTGAGGACGAGGTGCTTAAAAGGAAGGGGATTGATAGGTACTTCTGACAATGTGTTAGAGGATTAGTTAGAAAGTTAGTTAGGGAATTGAGTTATAAATAGATAGTTAGTGAAGAGGGCATGAAATGAATTGTATCAAGAATTAGGTTTGAGTATTCTCAAGAGTAGGGAGGTTCCAAGTACCTCGAACAACTTGAGTTATCGTGTATTTGTATGGTTTGTCAATAAAGATTCCGGTTCCTATCATAGTCCTCGTTAAAATATATTTTGTTTGATAATTTGTCCATACTAAAAAATATTGTGTATTTACATAACAGATGGATCATGAAATTGACAACTTCGATCTGAATTGATGATCTTTGTTGCCCCAATGTAGTAGTTTACTCATTTTTTCACTTCCTCTGATTCTTGATCAAGGTCTTCATACCTGTTAGTCATTTCTCAATTGGCAATAGTGATTACTGTGCTCTCATTCAGTAGTTTTTGTGCATTATTCTTTTGATTGGTTTGTCTTTTATATTTTCATCTTATATAATTGTGGATGCTGGTTAGCTCGTTTTCCATGTTCATTACCAACACTTGCTTACTTATCTTTTTCACTCATGTGAATGCCTGATTATGAACTTATGATCAGGGAATTACTAGTTTCAGTTCGTTATAATGAACCTGGGTGGCAATGGTCCGGCAGCTTCATACCGGATCAACTTGGTGATACTTTAGTGAAAATGCGAAATTATATCACTGGTTCTTCAAACGTTCTAAGAATTGAAGTTCAGAACGTGGATGTGTCAATTGACAACAAAATTGTTGGAAATGGTCATGGAAATTCGGGGACAAATTTGATTCTGCTGTCAGATGATGACACAGGATACGTACCTTACAGAATAGATAACTTTTCAAAGGAGGTAGGTAACATTGTTCCTTCTTCAATGGCAAAGAATTTGATATTAGGTCTTAACTTTTATGTGTTTGGTATTTCCATAATTTTTAGGACATTTTAGATAAAAAAAGGTGTTTGTTTTATTCACTTGCTTGTAAGATATCTGCAACCCTATATTTAAACTGGAGAAAAATATAAGAGGAATCATTTACGGGAAAGAGGAAGATACCAAGTGGTATACTGGAACTGTCATTGCTATGCATTAAGTTATTTAAGATAATTGGTAATTGAAATACATAATTATTAATTGATGCGATATGAAAGACTTCATTATTGTCAAACACTATTTTAATTTATTTATTTTTATTAAAATATGGATATGAATATTATTTTTTATTTTATAACTGTACCTTAATATGTTTTCCCTCTACCTCTCCCTCTCCCTCACACATTTTCATTGTTTCCTTGAATTAAATAAAATTATGAATTTTTTTATGTTTTATGAGTTTATTGTTCATATAGATTTTCATTATCTGTTGTAATTATCATCGGTATTCAGCTACTGCCCTGTGTATGGATGTAAGTACTACAACGTTTTAATTATTTAGTAGATCAATGTTAAGAAATTTCCTTGACTTCACATCTTTTTTCCAGAGTATTTTAAACATATCCATAAAATCAAACCTCGATATCATCATTTGTATCTCTGGTTCACTGAGGGAAATTAATACAGACGAGGAAATAAAAGAAACTTTGAGTATCTGGAAACTTAGCTCTAGGATGTAAAGTTTTTATATCTTGAAAGACCTCTAGCATGATAAAATTCTAACAATATCTTTACTATTAGTGGTGAATTTTGGGCACAAGTTAATATCAAATAATTGAAATGTAAGCCATATTTTCTACCGAATAAACGGTTAGTTGTTATATTTTGATTTACTCCAACCTATTAGCTTAACCTTTTGTGTTGATTGATAATTTGATCAACATGATATCACAGTAGGTCGTTCCATGCGTTGAAATCCTTCTGAAATCATTTCTTCCCCAATTATTATTGATTTCCACTTGGACATTTCACAAATCTTTGTGTCCACAATTGAGGGGTGTTGATTGATATAATTAAATTTATTCCAACCTATCAACTTAAGTTTTTGGGTTGATTTGTGATTTAATATGATCGAGCACAAACCAATATCAAACATTATAGTATGTACTACTTGATTTGAATGTTATATATTAAAAGCAAAAGTGTATTTTTCTATAAGTACTTTTAAAACTATTTATAAATATATAGATATATGAATTATGTCCCGCTAACATAAAATTCTAAGCATGCTACTGGATTCAAAAGATATCCTATTTGAAGTTTAGCATTCCTTTTGGTAAAGATGACGTTGCTTCCAGAATCTAATGATATAGCTTCATTACTTTTGCTCTGGTATTGACTACTTCTCTGACAGAGATTACGAATTTACCAACAAAGATGTGAAAATTTTGAGACTATTGTGCATCCTTACACATCTTGCCCTTATTCTTGGGATGAACCTTGTTATCCACGCCGTCTAACTATTGAGGTGTGCTTTATCTTCTGAATTAAACATTTTATGTTTCTTGATTGTCATGTCTGCTAGTGTTGTCTGCTAAAAAACTTCTGGAAACTATTAGGTTCCTGGAGAGCGCATACTAGGCTCTTACGCTCTGGATGATGTACAAGATTTCGTTCCTGTGTGCTTGCCACTTACCACAGGGGTATGTTCTTTGGTCTTTAATTTTCTTAATATCCTAAGTTTGTATTTTTTGACTCATGAAAGCTATGTACACAGTTTTTTTTTTCTTTTTTTTTTTTTTTTGCTGAAGCTGCATGTTGAGAATTCTGCCCAATCTAAATAAGAATCGCAGTTCTTTGGGAATTAATAACTTTTATCGTAAATTTTGAAGTGGTTATTATCGGTTTATACTAGTTGTAAATATCTTCGTTAGGTGTAATCATTATTGAATTTATTTCATTGTTATTCTTAAACTTTTCTTGTATTGAGCATTCCCTAGGGTTGTTTATCGGTAGGTGGGCGTCGGTTTTTGGTAAAAAAATTGTCACCGAACTGATCATGTTGGTATACTTAATAATGAAACCGAAAAATCGACCGATCAGTTAAGTCGGTTAATTAATTTAATATTTGTTTCTTTTATTAAAAAACATATTTATCATACTATTAATTTTAATAAAATGAAAATATCAACTAATTTTTAGAAACGGATTTAAGATTAAATTAATTTTACAATAATTTAATAAGAAATCTGAGAAAATATATGAAAATATTAATGTTATATAAAAGAATGTTTTATTAACGGACCGAACCGACTGACCGACTTAACCGACCGAAAAAGTTTCGGTTTACCATTTTTCTAACCGACTCTGACTGACATATACATGAAAACCGACCGCCCTAAATTTGGTCGGTCGAATCGGTTTTGGGGAATGCATGAACACCCCTACATTTCCCTACCTAAGAGGGCTATGTGTTTTACTATTTTGTGTAGTGAAATATTTCTTTCCATTCGAAATGATGGTTATATATGAAACAAAAGTATGAATATTGTTGAACAAGTAATTTTGTGTAGGATGAAGTTTATTCTTATGATCCGTTAACTTAAAATGAGGAAGAAAAGGAAAAGAACAATTGCTTATGAAAAGAAATTTTAGTATGTGTTTGTTCTTCATGAAGAGTAATTTTAGTTTAAGTTAGACATATGAGCTCTTTATTTGTTGGTGTTTGTACATTTCTAAGATCATGAGCTTCTTCAATGGTAGTAAAGTATTTGTTTCAGCGGTGTTTGTAGCCGTGCATTGTTATGCTTATTAGTTGACCTCAGTGATTGCAATATATCATCTAGCTTTTAACTTACCACTATTTTTGTCTCAGAAAAATGAGAGGACTTTTCATTTATCAGTTAATGCAGAAGGAGCAACAAAGGTACTTTCTTATAACCTTCATGTGTTTGGAGTGTTATATAGCAAATGACTTTTCTTAGAAATACTTCACTTAAAAGTTCTTCATGACAAATCATTTTGATGTTGGTTCTATACCTTTACAATAGTTCTTTTGAAGTTATTGTAGCCTTCTGACTATTTGCAAAAGTACTTTTATGCTACCCTAAAGAATGATGTTGATGATTTTAAGAGGAAACTGGTTTTTAGCCATGGAAGGAAGTGCTTTTGACCACACAAAGAACTTTCAAATGCAGCCTATTATATGTGATTTTTCTTGAAGCATTTCTTAGTGGTCTTACTATGGTTGCAGGTGTTGAGCATTGTTGATTCAACCTATCATATTCCAAGTGTCCCTCATTTTGGAGAAAAGAAAAAACTTGTTCAGAGACAGGAAAAAATCATTGATTACAAAGAGAAATTTTCAGTTTTTATATCTTATATTGGTATATCCTTAATTAATTCTGGTCCTGAGGTTCGTATATCTATAGTTTGAACTTACTTTTCAAATGTTTATCTCCTTCATTTAATGATTAGTATTCTGACCGTCTTCCATATCATTTCAATGTAGGAAATGGTATATGCCTGTGCAAAAAACATATCTATCGATCTGCTGCAAAGTTTGGATCAACAAAAGTTCTCTGTAAAACTGCTCTCTCTTCAAATAGATAATCAATTTCGGAACAGTCCATATCCTGTTATCTTGTCTTTTGATCAAGAATACAGAGGCAACCCAATTGGAAGCTTGAACAAAGATATAGGTGCAGTGACAAGAAGTGAAAGGGTTTTGCTAGCTGATGGTTCTCCTGAACCTGTATTTTATCTTTATGCATCAAAGTGGCGAAAGACAGATAGTTTTCTGGTTTCATTTGAACATATATGCTTAAGGTCACCATTCTAGCAATCTAATGTGTCTTGCTAGTATAAAATGTGTTGTTGCACTGACCCTTTCCCCTTCAATTCTTGCAGAATATCAGATTTTCGACTTGAAATTGAACAACAAGTGATGTTAAGCTTGTTTGAATTTTTCAAAAATGTCTCATCAAATTTAAAGGGTGAAGTGACTCAATTTTCAGATGCCATATTGCACCCTCCTGCAAATGATCTAGATCATGAGTATTTCAGTCCTAGGACAGAAACAGAACCTCTTCATTTTTCAAAAGTTCATTTTTTTTATGGACTTGATAGAGGCAGCACAGTATTACCTAATGTGGTTCCTATTGGAGCTCCTTGGCAGCAGGTTTATCTCTTAGCAAGACAGCAAAAGAAAGTTTATGTTGAACTGTTTGATTTGGCGCCTATTAAGTTGACAGTAAGGTATAAACATCATACGACGCATTATTTTGTATTTTGCTTTCTTCTGTCATCTATCCTAATGAACGTTCTTTTTGGCCTTAGCTTTTCCACCATTCCGTGGGTACTCAAGAACCCTATCCTTACGTCTGGTGAATTGCTGATGCATGTAAGTATTTATGCCCTCTTTAATTTTTTCTTTTATTCACTGCCTCAAACAGAAGTCCTGTTAGAGAAAATCTTTGTATTACCTTGCTGTTAACTTACATGAAGAATCCAACCTCAAATAGATGAGTAAAACAAATTCTAGCAAGTCCAGTTATGATTTACTGGAAAACTTAACTATCTTAAATAAGTAATTGTGAAATATTAAAATGAGAGGAAAATTTCTATATTATTGATTGAGAATGGAGTGTTTCTTAAAAGAAACCTCCATATACAAATAAGGAAATATTTACAATATGCCATAAATCCTAAACGAAATAATATACTAATTACAAAGTAAATATGGAAATAAACCAATAGATAAATATGGACATAATCAACATTAATTTATGATTTAAAGGAACACTATATATCCATGAGCTAAATAATAACTTCCCAAAGGTAACAACATAACCAAAGCTGTGCATTTGCATGTTCAGTCTCTGTGTTGGCTTGTCTTTCGGTGAACTTTTGGATTCTGAATTTTTAAAAATGTATCAAACATGAAGACGTATCCTTGAACTCATGTGATCCTACTTTATGCATTTTTTCCAGCTCTTGAACACCTCTGATTGTTCTGTTTCCAACATATTGTTTTCTAATGTGGTGGTGGTAATATTTTTCACAATCATTATATTGTAGTTTAGGATGTTAAATCTAGTTAACAGAATTCATTATTTTGAACAAAAATAGATTTGTTGTGCATGGTAATGTTAGTCCTCAGTTCAATAAATTAATTCATTAGTGTGCTGTATGCCTGAAACTAACTATTTAGCTTAACTGAGAAACACCAGAAAACATTACCATTTTGTGCAACTCAAATTCAGTTCTTGGTAATATCTTTGTACACATCTTTAATGAAAATTTGAATTGCATTTCTAAATTGTTTATCGGTTGTGTAAGATACTAGCATTTTCATTTTTTTATAATCAGTAATAAAAATTCAAATATCCATCAGTCCTATTAATCCGTTCATATCTTGCATGGCATCAGGAAAAGGAAATAAGGAACATTGTTTTTCCTCTATTTTATTTTCTTAAGAATAATCTGTGCTTACTTTAATATATTTTGGTCCTGTTTTTATAGTTATCTTTTTTATTATGTAACAATAAATATTTTATCCGCAACTCTATGGAAAAGAGATTAGATTTTGCTTGGCTTCCCGTTATTACAATTTGATTTTGATACATGAGCAACATCAAATTACAGAGAGGTCTTATGGCTCTTGGGGACATAGAAGGAGCTCAGATTCATCTCAAGCGCTTGAATATTGCACATCACATGGCCAGTTGGGAATCCATTCAAGAGACTCTGATTAGGCATTACTCGAGGCAACTTTTTCATGAAATATATAAGGTAGTGATGGTCATTTCCTATTGTGTAAAAGCCTAGGAAGCTGGTTACATGAACTACTCTGAGTCTCCGATCAAAGTAGTTGCAATATTTACTAAAAGGTTATATTAAGTCATATTTATATCATCAATCAATCGAAAAGCTTAAGTGGATAGATTTTGGTAAGATTAAATATATAAAATTTTAACAGGTTATTGTTGGACTTGTTGGGGTAACTGTGGCCAATTGAATAGTAGATCGAATTTGGAAGGTAGTGGAAAAATCTCCTTAAGATCTCTTTTCAATTATTCAATTGAACCTTTGAAGAAGTTTATTGATTGTGAGGTCTTACAACTGAGGAAATAAATACAAAACTTATGCTCCCTTAGCTTGTTCTCGTGGTTTATGGAGGTTGTGTGTATTATACTGTGATGTAGTGACTATAATGTATACGTAACTTTAATCTTTAGCTTTTTCTTCTTTGTCCTGTAAACTCTCACTTAGCTTCTTGTTATCCCTTTCCTGGATTCACTAAGCAGCAAGATCTCTCGTTCAATTTGGCATTATAACTTTATGTCTAATGTTAATGCTCTGGTTTGAGATTGTTCACAAGTCATATCACAGTTTTTCATCCTAGTTTACATCTAGTCATATCGAATTGATCGTTGCAACCCTATATGTATGGGGAGAAGAAAGAACAAATATGGAACAACTATCGGTTACCAAGATAAGCAAGACAAAAAAGGAAAGGAATAAGACAAGAAAAAAATCAAAATAAAAGAGATACATATTCACGTAGAAGTAAACTGAAAAGTACGGGAATTTGGTTTGTGAGAATATTGGCCAAGTTAAAGCTCCTTGTATGTGCTTTTGGAATGTGGTACTTTTAACTTGTAACTTTTTGTTTCCAACATCAAAATAAAATAAACTGATTAGCTAATTCTCTTACCCATACCGGATTCACCCTGATCTACAGGTCTTTGGCTCTGCCGGTGTCATTGGTAATCCCATGGGATTTGCTAGGAGATTGGGGATTGGCATTAGAGATTTCTTGTCAGTCCCTGCCATGAGTGTTTTACAGGTATCTTTCTTTTTTTGTTTATTTGACTTTGCTACTCTTGTTGACATGCTGAAACCCGGTTGTTTTATTTGAAGAGTCCAACTGGGCTTATTACTGGCATGGTGCAAGGAACTACAAGTCTCTTAAGTAATACGGTCTATGCATTTAGCGATGCTACCACTCAGTTCAGTAAAGCTGCAAGGAAGGTACTTCTATATCTGAGGAATTTCGCTATTCAAGTGCCTTTGATGCATCGATTTTTTGTTGAATGATTTTAACTGTTCAGGGTATTGTCGCATTCACGTTTGATGATCAAGCTTTTTCAAGAATTGGACAACAGCAGACAGGTGTTTCTTCACATAGTGGAGGTGTTATTGGTGAAGTTTTAGAGGTACGGCATTAGTATAATAGCAGATGGCTGATCTGCAAGCATTAGCATTAGACTGCATCTTATGGTTTTAGTTAAGTGAGAATTTCTTTTAGATGCTTATTTATCTGCTTAAGAATTTGATTCTCCAGGTTTAACTGATGTTGTTTGAAAAGTAAAAGGTTTTAGGCATGCATAGTAGTCTTTTAATATTCCAAGCATGGAGTATTGAAGATCTTAATGAACTAATTGTTGTGGTCCTAATAAAAAGCCTTGTGAAAATACTTCCAAGTAAAAACAGTCAAGATTTAAGAGATATGGCTGTTTGTGCAGCTGTTATCTTGTTCTTGTTTCATTCTTGCATGTAAATTTTGGTTAATAACTAACATGAATGGAAATTCAAGTTCCTTACCACATAAATGGGGTTTGGTTTGGTGCTAAACAAAAATAGGACGCACAGGAAGGCTCAATTTTTAAAAAGTGGGCACATGCCAAGCAGCCTAGTCTTTGCACCTCACTTTTTCCACTAATGAAGCTCACTTGAGGCGCAAGCCTTGGAGAGCGTGGTGTGCACCTCGGTGTCGTATTTCTTCCTACTGATTTTTGAAATTTTTGTAAGGAAGAAAAGTAAAAATATTTTTTTTAAATATGGTTTTCCCCTACATTATAGAATAAAAGCTCTATTTTTGTTCTCTTATTATTTGTATACTATTTTTCTTCATGTATACAAAATTTATTTACATCTTTCGACTGTACATCTCAAGAAAAAACTTCACACTTAGACTCCGAAGTGCTACTATTTTCAATGTGTTAAAAGGCTATTGAGCCTTATTTTTAGCTTCGAGTCTCAAGTCTTTGTTGGATTATAAGAGGCAGAATGCACAGAGACTTAAAGTAGCCTCGTAAAATAACTAGAATTAATTTCATTCTTTAAACTATTGAATTATATTAGTATTACTTATGCTTAAAAACATTGATTACGAATAATATATAATAGTTTAGTTCGTCCTAAAAAGATTTTGTCTTCAATGTTTTATAAAATAACACAATCATATGAACGCTGTAGGATTTGGTTCATGATCTCATTCTCGGACATTACTTTAGTCATCCATTTAGATCATATTTTTTTATATATATATTCTTTGGTTAAAAAGGTACATAAACGCTTCGTTCAGAACCTTCAACTTAATTCTAATGATTTATTGGCCTATTTTTCTCTAGCATCCCCTTTTTGGAGTTCTTTCTTGTATTCACTATAGGTGCTGGGAGAATCACTAATGTTTTGTTTATCAATGAAATTGTTTCCAAAAAAAAAAAAACCAATCATTAGGTATTTTTTGATCTTTCAAGTCTCAGAAACTTACAAGAACGAAGTCTATTTTAAATATAATTCCGAGTAATATCCTTGCTTTCAGGGCCTCACTGGTCTTCTTCAATCACCAATCAGAGGAGCTGAGAGACATGGTCTTCCAGGGGTCATCTCAGGTAACTCACTTTAATATTATGGTTTTCTTTCTCTGACCTACTGTGATTGCTAAAGCATACTTTGGCTGCAGGCATTGCATTAGGAATCACAGGACTTGTGGCAAAACCAGCTGCCAGTGTTCTAGAACTTACTGGAAAAACTGCCCAGAGCATACGAAACAGAAGTAGGTTACATCAAATGAAACCACAGCGCCTTAGAGTCCGCCTTCCTCGTCCCCTAAGCAACATGCTTCCGCTGAGGCCTTTCTCTTGGGAGGAAGCAATCGGAACATCTGTACTCCTTGAGGCCGGAGACGATGACATGAAGCTCAACGATGAAGTCTTAGTTGCCTGCAAAGCACTTAAACTAGCTGGCAAATTTGTGGTCGTCACTCAGAGTCTAATCTTAATTGTTAGCTGTGCAAGTTTAGTATACTTGGGCAAGCCTGAATTTAAGGGCATTGCTTCTGATTCCAAATGGGTGATCGATTCAGCTATCAGTTTGGACACCGTGATTCATGCCGATACTGATGGAGCTGTCGTGCACATCGTCGGAAGCAGTTCTGACTTGTTATCAAGGCCAAATATCTCTGATCAGAAGATTGGAAATAGTAGTAGGACAGCAAGATGGACCGGTCCTACTCCGCTTCCTATTTTTGAGACGAACCTGGAACTGGAATTGGAGGAAGAAGCAGAAAATCTGTTAAAGATCTTGTTATCCACAATCAAAGAAGCAAAAGAGCGTGGCTGGCACGGTGGTCATGTGCTTCATCGATACGATATAAAATAGGCCAATGGCTCTTTTTTCATTCTCATGACCTAATTTGGTAGGTCAATGAATTAGTTTCTCTGCTACAGATTTTGTCAGGTAAGAGAAGTGTACTTGGACTGGAGCTTTTGTAGGTTGCAGTTAGAAGCTTTGTATGTATTATGTATAGGCTTTCACACTTTTAAAGTGGAGATAAATTTGCAACCGAATTGTAAATTGTTTGCTCTGATTCATATATATCAATTCATTATAGTCTTGAATAAAAAAAAAATTAAAATGAAAAGTTATTACTCTTTGCAGCCTATTAAATGAAACATCCTTTTAGTGCTGAACGTGCTCTGATTTTTGAGAATTTATCTGCTGTCTATGTGTGTTTACTCAATTTAAACAGAGCCCTAATTTCTATTAAATATTTACAGTTATGTTTGAAGTTTTGAGTAGTGTTTTTCCTTGAGGTTGCAGTTGAAAGGGCACTATGTTTGAATTTTTGTATCCATTCTCTTTCCCTCTCTCTTGACAACAAGAACTTGGTACTATCTCCCTATAAAAAAACTAATGTAGTGATTAAAAGGATAGGTTATTTTCTTTAGTCACTTGGACCGAGTCTTAAGATATGTTCCAATACTTGATATTGCCTTATTTGAGTAAGTTTAGTGTGTACGCATGTGATCAAGACCTAAATAGAATTTGTTTGAGCTTGAGGATATGGCTTAATATAACCAAAAGTGTATATGTTACTAACATGGAGCATAGTCCAGTTCTAGTGAATCTTGTATTATCAATATATTCAAATTTGAATTTACATCATCATTTTAGTCAATATTTGGTTATGTAATTAATGATTTTATTATCTCTTTAAAAAAAATACAGGTGTTTAGTTTTGATATATAGGAATCAAACAAAAACATCCAAAATTTAGGGTTTAAAATGGATTGGTTTTCTTAATTTTTTTTTTTCAACGTTTTTTTTTAAATGAGATGGAGAACAGTTTGGCTACATATAAAGAGAAGATAATTCAAACTAGTGCAGTGTGTATAGACTTAAATAACAACTTGTTCTTATTATGTCAACTTGAGAACCTTTATTGTAAAGTTGCGTGCTCTCATTATGCAACTTGTTGAACTTGATTGCAAAGTTTGGGTTGAAAAATGAATTACAAAAGTGATTTGAGGAGCGTTGGTTCTTATGAAGAGAGAAAACGTTGATATAAACTTGTACATGCCAGTGAGAGAGACTTTACCAAGGGGAGAGGCATCACTTACCTCTAGTAGACAAAGCGAAAAGTTTCCAAAATGTGGCATGAGAAACTTAGACATATAAGGGCAAAAAATAAAAGTTCTTACAGTGTAAAATCTACTTCTATGGCTCTTATAGTGTATCTACCTTTGTATGAGCAGTGTGTTACAAGTAAGCAACATCGATTAAAGTTCAACACATCGAATTCTAAAAATACGAATATTTTAAAATTGGTTCGTTCTGATAAATGGAAAGCACCAATTATATCCTTAGAAGAAGTATTGAACTTTGTGTTCTTTATAGATGATTACTCCTATGGATATTGTCTTTATTACATCAATAATATGGTAGGTGTGTTCATGAGCTCGGCAAAGGGCAACACTAGATGGAACGGTGTTCGGTCTACAAAGTATTCAAACAGCTGGTTGAATTTCAACAAAAAATGAATGTCAAGTGTTCGCAGATAGTTAATGGAAAAAGATATATAAGCAATGAGTTCACTGGTCAAAAATTGAGTGGTTGGGTGGATGAACGAAATCTTGTTAAAGAGAACAAGAGTGAGGTTAGGAGCTGCAAGTTTAGATAAATTATTTTTAGTTATGCTGCATAGTGAATCGTGCTTCATTAACTACAATTGAGTTGAAGACATCAATGCAGATGTGAAATGGAAGCTTGTTGATTACGCCAATCTCCATTTATTTGAATGTCTAGTGTAAGTGATGTACAATATCCTAGAAAGCACAAAACTAGATCCAAAATTCAAAAGATGTTTGTTCTAATGAGATAATGATGGTGTGAAAAGGTATTGCTTGTGGGATTCAACTCACAAGGTTATCATCCATATGATTTTTTGAAGAAGGAACATGTATGCTACAATCAAGAGGAAAATGGAACTTGGTTTACGAGTTGGGCGAGTCTATGTACGGTCTCAAATATGAGCTGAGATGTTACAAGAGATTCTTTGTAACAACTCAAAAATTACTAGTTTTGAAGTTGAAGTTCTAGTCTTAAATGAATTAATAAATTATTTTAAAATGCATTAATTATTATTTATGTGGAATTAATTGAGTTTAATGGAATTAAATTAAAGAATGCTTATTTTAAAAGTATGTTTTTAGATATCATCCAAGAAAAGCCAATATTTTGAGTTAACACCCTTCCCTTAACGCATTTCTTATCTAAACACCCATTGCATCCTCATACACCCCTTTCTAAACACTCATGTTTGTTAAACGCCTTTCCCTAAACAATGTCGCCAAACACCTCTTGTCGGTACGATTCATCTTCTCCTACCTTGGGTGTTTGCGAAAATACCCACCCTTTTCGGATTTTCTTCCTTTTTCTGGTGGTTTTGGAAACCGTTCGAACCTTTCGTTTGCCAATCCAACCAGACGTCTTCCTCTAGACACAACCGTGTCCTTTCGTCGAGGTTCCATCTATTTTGTGTCGTCTGTTTATGGCGAGCCCCAAGTCCGATGGGGAGCTGTTTTGCTGCTGCTTTCTCGGTTTGAATCAGTAGCTGTCGCACATTGTAGTTGCGACCATAGGCTTCATTTGCCACACACCAACGAGCTACGTTCGTAGTTCTTTTGAGTCTAGCCTTTTCGTCAACGTTCAGTAATGTCATCGCTGCTGATCGAAAGCAGTCGGTGTGTTCTTTTTCCGTCGTGGGCATTTTGACCCTTGAGGTGGTTTGATCCTTCTAGATAAGCTTGACTCCTTTTGTTTGTTTATGTTGTAGTTATGGAATCCATATTGTTCTATACGTTGAAACTTTATGGATGAACTTGTTCATTGTTGAACTTAAGAGTTTTGTTGAGCCTTCTTGTGTGGCATATTGACCACCCATGCTTTATTGATAACATTGACCAAGCCTTGTGTAGGTTGTTGACTATCCTTGTATGTTGACAATTTGACCATAAAAGAGTTTTTTTAGGCTATAATTTATTGAGATGTTAGTCCCATCGAGTTAACCAGATTTGACCAACTTTGACCAAGTCAACCGAGTTGACCAAGCCTCGTATCCCAAAACTCCATTTTTCGTAGTTTGTTCCTTTTCATTGAATTCCACGTTTTGAGTCTATTTGTATGGTCTTATGTACTAGTTCTATCATGCTTATTCATTAGAGCCTTATTCGAGTGCTATTCTTCGTACTTTGTTGAATTTTGAGTTAGGGAGCTCATTTACAACCAAGGTAAGAATCTGTATCCCTATTCGTGGTTTGTGGATTAATAACATGCATGTGTATTGGCTGGATTTGTTTGATATAATGTGTTGACCTATATGATCGGTTGTGATTTCTGATATGTGCATATGATTTGAGTGCACTTGTATGTATTGTTGCCTATTGCATGTGTTTATGAAGACGTTATTTTGAGATATTGTTAATGCATATTAGGTCAAGATGTTTTACAGTGAATTAGTCTTGTATTGTTTTTATGTGTTGTGATGCATGTTAGGTTGGAATGTTCCTTAGGAAACTAGCCATGCTTGAGATATATTAATTTATGAGGGGTCGAGATGTTCTAAAGAAAACTAGCCTAATAATGTCGCCTCATTGGGAACATGTTGATCTAGTTTTCCAAAGGGAACCCATGAATTGTGTGTAGTTCCATAAGGAACTTTTATGTGGTCTCAAATTTGACCCTGAGATTGTTGCACTAATCATTGTCTAAGGCAGACGTGGCCTAGACATGGGTAGCAGATAGAGGTGTTGATCAGGTGCGAGACAAGGGGTGATATCCTACTCGTCTCGTGTCATAGACCGGCAGTACCGCCTAGTTAGCTATAGCTCTGTTGAGGCATGAGAGCGTAGTGATATTCCACCGTGAGGGGTGCTTATACTACCACTTAACAACGATTGTCGAGACTTGAGGATCGCAAGGTTCCTGGCTCGCAATGGTCTCCCACTAGCATCGATTACCAAGATTGTCGAAGTGGGTCAAAGGACTTAAAGGATATTTTCGATCGTGGTTGATAGAATTCTCAAGTTTTTGGCATACGACGTAGATCTCTCTAAGAGGTGCTGACATTTCATGACTTAGTACCCAGGAGATTTTGGTTAGTGTATCCCTTGATGAGACTTTTATTTTGTGGCTTATATTGTATTATTTGATATGCTATTGTAACACAATTAGTACAGACTCTTGTGCATATTGTGTTTTGAATATTTTAAATGTTTTTTGTAAGGGTGAAAGGAAAAATCAAAAATCGACAAAACTGAACCAAACCAAACCAAACCAATCCAATATTTGGTTATTTGAAACAATATTGGATCCTTCGGTTCGATATTTTAGAAAACTGAAATATATTGGTTCAGTTTCGGGTCTTGATGGAAGAACCAATAAAAAATCGAACTGAATCGAACATATAAATAATAAGAAAAAAATATGTTGGTATTTAAATTTGATGAAAGAACCAATTTAAATGTGAAATATGAAGTAAAAGTAATGTAAATATTGTGATACTTATAAAAAGTTTTTTTTTTTTTTTTTGTTAGTAGAATGAAATTCTTTAGAATAAAATTAAAAATCAAATTGAAAATGAGACAAAAAATTTTAAAAATAAACCAAATTTTCTGTTGAAATCAAAACCGAAAACTGAACCAAAATCGAGCTAAACCGATTCAATGGTTTCATCCTTTATTGGACATCGGTTCAGACTCAATTATTGAAAAATTGAGGATATTGGTTTGGTTATCGGTTTAACACAAAACCGAAAAAAATCGAACTGAAATCTCCCCTAGTTTTTGGATCTCACTAAATAATTGTTTTAATAAATTTGATTTATTTGTTAATTTAATTTTATAACTGATTTTCATGCATATGAGTTAAGTAAGGTCTCTAGTTTTAGTCCTTTCAAAACTTAGGTCCTCACATTTTCCTTCGCCTTGAATACAACAAAATTAGCGCAGACTTTTATGCAGATTTAAAGAGGTTTGGTGAAAAAGATTTCATTATCTTATTGTTATATGTTGGTGACATGTTAGTCGCATATCATAACAAATATCGTCTCGAAAAGTTAAAGGCTCGATTGCTAGGGTGTTTGGAATGGACATGAGACTAGCAAACAAGATTTCAGGGATATTAACTCACGAGTAATAGAAAGAATTGACTATCTCATTTGAAGAAGGTCATGCGACGCTTCAACACATGGAAGACTATAAATCAATTTCTACCCCTCTTTTTATTAATTTCAAGTTATCCTCCAGTATTTACCCTAGCATTAAAGTGAAGAAAATGGAGATTCTCAAGTACTATAAGCATCAATAGTGGGAAGTTTAATTTTTGTCATGAGTTGTACTAGACATAACAGTGGACGTGCAATGATAGTAGTTAGTCCTTACATGCAAAATTATGATAGAGAGCATTAGAATGTTGTTACAAGGATCTTTAGATGCATTAAAGGATCGATATATGTTACATTGTGTTGTGGAGGATAAGACTTTATGTGAGAGGATATACTAACAAGTTCAGTTGGTGTCAATTCTTGAATGGCCTAGCAGGAGCATAAGCAACATGAAGATGGCAAGGAAGAAAGAATGGTGGGGGAGATTAATTGATTATCAATCAAAACTCCAAGTGGGAGAATGGTTAGATAAAGTTGGAGAATTCTAATTTAATTCACATTTATCCTAGATGGCAAAAGAAGATTCTAGACCATACACATACGTTCAAGATTGAAGAAGATTATTCGAGAATACCCATTGTCTATGATTATTGAAGAAAGATCTAGATCATGCACGTTATCCAAAGTGAAATTGTGACAAAATTGAGACCAAATAATTTACTTGATCACCCAGGAAAGATGGGGTCAATATATGACAAAATTTACTTGGAGGCCAAGCTTAAGTGTGATATGAATAGATGAGTGCTCATTGTGGCAAATCATCACAAGACATCTCACATTTAAGTGAGGGTGTGAGATAAAATTAGGGAGAATTTCTCCTTATGAGAGAGCTTGTTGCTACATGATAAAAGAGAATGTTGGTTATACCTAGTTTTATAGTACAATTCTTTTATCCTTGCTCGTGGTTTTTATCTTAATTTTTTTAAAGATTTTCTACATTAAATCGTTATGTGTCATTCTTCTCTTCTTCCTCTTCATTATTATAACCTTATGGTACTTAGATGGACACTAATGTCGTTGAACTATTGCTCTTTTAGCACACTGCTCTATTCTATTAAACATTCACAGTGAACACTTCTAATGGTCGTGACAACCTAGTAACATAAACCATTGTATCTAATTCATCTCATAAACAACGTAGTCAACCAACATGTCCAAAAAAGATACTAAAAAAATAAGCATAGATATAGAGCAATTAGTAAAACTTCCTTACACGTGAATGTGCTTAACATACCTGCTTGTTGTATATGCGAAACCATGAAAGAAAAATATTTATACATATAAATCCTTTAAATCTTTAAAGTAAAATACCCATATAAAGGCTTACGTATCCGTAATTGATGGAATATGACAACATAAGGCAAAAAACTTATAAACTTGATTGATGTTAATTTAAACCCACAAATATTTTCAATAAAGGAAAATAATTATTTTGTCATAAAGTTAACAATTGTGGGTGTTACATGGCACCAGCACTTATATATAAATAAATAAATTTTAAAAAACAATCTCATTTTGATGGACAAAAGAACACCCACTCAAGCAACTTTTCTTTAGCCTTTTGCTATCTCCTTGGCCAAGGACAGATGCCTCCAAAAGGACCTTGAAGAAAAACTTTTGTCTGAGACTTTAATGGAGCAAATAAAAGCTATTATCACTCTATAAAAATCTCATCAAAACGAGCTATTACTGCAGTTTCTTCTCTATAACCACTCAAAATAATTCTTTATTTCTAATCACTCTACAAGCAAACAAGGAACATATACCATTCGCATTTTGAGCACAAATTGAACATGTACAATATGAAAATCCAACTCTCTCTCTCTATATATATATATAATGAATACTATGTATATTCACTTTACATTGTTATTTACTGCTACTTACAAGGCCAAAACCACACAAGCATACTTTGTTATTTACTATAAATTCCTAACTATAGAATTATTGCTCTAAGGACGCATGAAATTGGCTTAGAGTCGAGCATGCTTAAATTATTCGAACGAAAATGCATGTAATAACAATAATGTAAATTAATGTCATTGTCAATATCAATAACTCAATGAAGGAAGAGGGATGAGATGACCAAATGTTCAAATAACAAACTAAGTTCAAACAGTCCTATAAAGGCTGTTTTTTTTTTCTTTCTTGATAATGAACCGAACTTTTATTAAGAAAAAGTGAAAGAACAAAACAAAGGAGTACACAAAATATAGCCCTAGCAAATCCGGAAGCATACAAAAAGGACTCCGCTATAGTCAAATAAGGCCTTAAAGGTAATTACGAACAAAGTTTCTAAATTCAGCTCGCAAAAACATGGAATCTAACAAGGCTCAAATATGACCTGAAGATTTATCCACCCTTCGAAAGTTTTTTTTTTTTTTCTCCCTCACGGAGACCCCAAATGGCACACAATCTCGCTTTTCACCACAGCTCCCTCTTCTCACAAAAGGGAGGAGAAACAAAAAACTCACTAATCATTTCCTTGCACATTCATGGCATTGCAAACCCTAAATCGAACACCTCAAGAAAATTGACTCCACATTCAACTTTCAGCTTCCAACCCTAGATCGAGATCCTCCATCGTCATCCTACATGATATGCAACAAGTTGGACCCATAAAACCTGCCCATTTGTTTCCTTTTTCCCCACTCTAAACAGAAAATGCATTGACTAATAAAATTCCTTATTAAAAAATGGAAATTGTAGTGGATGTTCAGAAACATCCTAGAATAGGTATCTATAAGATTATACAGTTACATTAAAGTAAAACAAAATGGAATGAAAATCCTGCCTTGTACAGAAATGACTTTCATCTAAGGTAAAAAGAATTACCTTTTGTTCTATTCAAATCAGGAAGCAGCATCTTTCAACTCCCCAATTTGAAGGCGTCAACAAAAAGGCCTAAGCACACGCCAGCCTTCCAGTAATTTACCATCCCAATAAACGATTTCAACCTCCTAGTTAATAGAGGGGGAGGCTTCTTGTACATAAGCACACCAATCCATTCAATGACAGCAACCACCACACCAGCAACCAAAACATCCCAATCACCCGTCTGCCCAAGAATCGTAGCAAGTGCATTAGCTGTATAGAATCCCAACAGAAGCAAAAATATCTTTGTAGGGAAGTTCTTTCTTGTTGAGTTTAGCTTTTCCAGCAACTGTCTAGCACCGGCACTAACCAGCCTGCCTAATCGAGTACGACCGAGATTGGACTCATCACCATCATCAAGGTTGTCTCCCCCACCATTACTAGATACCCCACCTGTGTCTAATGCAAAGGCTAATTTGTGGAGATGCCTACTCGTCTGAAAACTGTAACAAGTAACAACATAGACGGAATGTTCATAACAGCATTAAAGCAATATTTTTTTTCCTTTTTGAATAAGAAGTGGGATCTTTCTTTGAGAAAAATGAAAAAATGTACAAGGGCATACAAGTAAGTTCAAGAAAGAATTATCAATGCTAACTACACTAACAGACTAATCCATAAGAATGAGACTAAGTAGGCTATTAGAAAAAGAATAGAAGCCCATAATGATGCATTAAAAGCCCCAAATCTCTTGCCAATATCTTTTGAGCTCCTTTACATGTCGTACTATTCTATAAAGTTTGGTTGATATAATTAAATTTACCTCAACCCATAAGTTTAAGCTTTTGGATTGATTGGTGATTTAACATGATTTATCATGATATCAAGCAAGAGATTGTGTTAAAACCCCAGCTGAGACATTTCTTTTTTAATAAGAAACAATTTCATTGATATTATGAAATAGTGTGACTAAGAAATCCAAACACCCAAAGGGTTACAAGAATAACTTTCAATTGAAAATAAAATACGATAGCTTAGGAAGAAAGATGATGCTTATCTTTGCACCAAAAATACACAATTAACCTTGATTTCTATTTGCAGGGAATTTTCAAATTTTGAAGCCATTAAATGAGGGAGAGTATTGATTGGTATAATTACATCTACCCAACATATCCGTTGAACCTTTTTAGTTGATTGATGCTTTAACATGATTCAAACATATTCCTCTCCAGATCCACTTCATTATTCAAGAGCTGCTAAGCTTCTAGGAAAAGCCAATTTTGTCTCTCTCTTAAAACAGCCTTTAAATGTCAATTTCATTGTTCTGATCTCAGAGTGAATCCTCAGCCAAAGACTCCATCAATTTCACCACAGGACGCCTTTCATTCCTCCTTTTCGGCATGATATGAATCAGAGTTACCATCTTTAAGTTCTGGAACCTCCATGATTAAAAGTGTAGTTCATAATTCTTCACATGATAAACAAGGCAACCACTATCTTCCCTTGGAGGATTCAGATGCTGAATCAGAGGTTAGTGTTAGCAGTATAGATTCCCATTTGAATTGTTGGAAAGAAGGTTGCAACTATGAAGAGGATGATTTTGTCTCTACGGCTGAACTATTTGGGCCAATTGACAACTTTTCTCAAGCTCAGCCTAGTCATTTGACTCCCTTACACACTAATTCTCATAATAGCAACTAATGTTTCGGAAAAATTTGCCTCCATCATTGAAGTTTGTTGTTTTCAATAGAAGGAAGCTCCTTCCAGAACCATCTCCTAATCACTTCTTCAAGTACGATGATGGATCAATCAGTTCTTCTACATTGGCAGGCCTTGGGCATCTTTGTTATTTTTGTTTCTTCAGCTTTGTTTCAGTATTATATCTCTCTTGCGACTGGTTGCTATCACCTTGAAGACCTTTTGGTTTATCTTTGCAATATTCTTCATGGGTTGGCTTTTTCCTAATTCCACTTATGCTGCTCAATGATTCTGTGTTTTTCCCAAGTTGTTGGCATAAGTTGTCTGTCAGTCAGATTGCCACGGTGGTTGCGGGCTTCTTTGTCTATCTGTTTTTGGCCATCCCTTCATTGCCATTTTTGTTTTCTATCCATTGTATTGACAATTTCTTGTATCTCTAAGATTTTAATTCTTCTCTGACGTTTGTTTCTTTTTCATTGTAATTTTTTTTTTCACTCCTTATTGGGGTTTGTATCCTTATTTCCTCGTTTTCATTAATTCAATGAGAAGCTTGTCTCCTTTTTCAAAAACACATATTCCTCTCCAGCTAAATTGTTTTGCTCAATGCTATTAGCATTCATCTAATACTAGTAAGATACGATCCTACAGGATACAGCTATAATTCTCTAGCTAAATTGAAAACATATGCAAGAAGAATAGCACAGGCCTCTTAACAACACGTGACACAAGTTCATAAATTCGAGTATTCGACAACTACCTCTTTCGGGGAAAAGGTACAGTTTTCAAGCAAAGGGTTGAATTGAGTCCATCTAAGCTAGCCACATAGCCCGAGTTATGGATTAGGCAAGGCACACTGGTAAGGCATAATCCTTCAGCGCTATATTTCGCTATTGTCAATAATCTGGACTGCATAATCATTCCTTCCATTTCACAGGTGGCTATCTGTATACTGATGTTGCCATTTACTACACTACACAAACTTCCAATCGAAAGAGTAGACAGCTTCCTCTGCAAATTAAAAGCAACATCAAAATTGTTCAATCTACAAATTTCCCCATAAATCTAAAATTCAATGTCAGAATTTATATCGACGAGTAGGATACATTTGAATACCATGGTGATTCGTACTTGTATAAACTTCAATATCCAAAATGCAAAATATAAAGAAGAAACATCAAATAATTGCAGTCTAGTTGGCCTATGTGCGAGTAAATTGGCAACAAATTACAAAACGCTACTCATTAACGAAGTTCAGGGAAGAGAAATTGGAATGAAGTTTGGAGACCAGAAAATGACAGGTAAAGTTCGTACCGGAGGGATTTGGTGTAGCCGGTGACAGTGGCCGGAACGTTAAGAAGCCGCCGGAATTGATGGAGCCGAAACGATCAAATGCGTAAAACGAAGGGGGCGATGTGGGTCAGCCTCATCCCCAAAAATCGTTGCCCATTAGAGAAAATTGTTCATAATAATCAGTTTCGTTGCAGAGATGAGCAGTGAATGTGATTTTTTGGGGGCAAAATGAAACCGATTACTTCTTCCAAATCCGTTATCTATTTTCACCCTAGTTTTTCTACAAAATTATTCGTAAATTTAAAAAAAAATATTTCAAAAATAAATAAATTAATTAATTAATTTTATATATATACATGTATATATATATATATATGTATATATATCTGTGAGTGTATGTATGTTAGTATGTATATGGAGGTTAAATTACTGATGTCTTTTCAACCGTTGTTCATATCATTAATTGTCTACCAACACCAGGTCTAAATAACTTGTCCCACATGCTTTCTCCTCAGACGTGATTATCATTTCTTCAAAAAAACCTTTAGATGTGTGTGTTTTCCTTGTCTTAGACTTCACCAAACACATAAGTTTTAGTAACGTAGCACAAATGTTTAAGTTCAAGTGGTAGAGTCTATATTTATCGGCATGTCATATTTAACGAAAGTACATTTCCCTTTGCCTAAGGCTTCATGTCCCTTCCATCTACTAAATTCACAGTCGAGACTATCATCTCTTAGCTGACATCTGCTGAGTCCAACGTCCAACATCCTCCTAATGTCCCACCCTCACTTGCAAACCCTAACCATGTAGCCTCCGCTCCGACTCTAATGTCATCTGCTGAGTTACTCCAAGTAGCATCACCACATAGAGATCTTGTGCTCTCATCTGCAACAGATCAATCTCCTCAACCATCACCTAGCTATAATGATAACTCATTAACAAATGCTTCTGGCCCTATAAGTCATGTGAAGTCTAAAAGTTGTCATCCCATCCAATGCAAAACGATAGCAAAAAGTGGCATTTTCAAGCATAAAGTTATTTCCTCCTTCTCCTCTGAATGCACTGAAATTGCCCTTCTTCCCACGACTGAAATTGCCCTTCTTCCATCTACTAAATGCAATGCAAGCTAAACTTAAGGCCCTTTATAACAATAAGACATGGACTCTTGTTACTCGACCATAAAACAAGAACTTTATTGGAAACCGTTAGGAGTTCAAACTAAAGAGATTACCTGATATAACTATTGAGAGATGCAAGGCTAGCCTTGTAACTAAGGTATTTCATCAAATACCAGAGTTGATTTCCATGAAACATTCAGTCCGATTTTTAAGGCTCCCATAATCCGTTTAATTCTAACCATTGCTGCCTCACGAAATTGGAGTATTCGTCAGCTCGACATCAATAATGCTTTTCTGAATGACATACTTGTGGAGGAAGTCTATATGAAACGGCCATAAAGATTTATTGATTCTCTGAATCTTGAGCGTGTCTGAAAGCTACATGAGGCTATTTATGGACTTCGTCAAGCCCCACGAGCATGGTATGATCAGTTGAAAAACATACTTCAATAGTGAAACTTTGTTAATTCCCGTGCAGATAACTCTCTATTATTTTGCAACACTGGAACGTTATCCATTTGGATACTTGTTTACGTTGATGACATACTTGTCACTTTCAACTCCCCTGGTGTTATTGATTCGGTAGTTAAGCAACTCAGCCTCACATTTACTCTAAAATATATGAGGTAACTAAGTTATTATCTTGGGGTGGAAGTAATCCAAAATGAAAACGATATTCATCTTCTTCAAACTAAATATATATCTGATCTTCTTGAACGCTCGGGCTTAACAAATCTTAAGCCTTGTGACACCCCTACTCTCTCAGGAAAGAAATTATCTACCTACAAAGGATAATTGTTTAGCAATCCAACCTTATATCGAAGTATACTTGGCGCACTTCAATATCTAACACACACCGTCTAAATATTGCGTCTATTGTGAATACTCTAAGTCAATTTATGCAGTCTCTCATGTCTGATTATGGGCTAGGAATCAAACGTATGTTCCGATATCTACACGAAACTCGACATAAGAAGCTATTTATTCACAAATCAAATTCTCTGGTTGCTTACACTGATGTTGATTGGGCGTGTAACGTTGACGACCGACGATTCATTGTTGCACATTGCTTGTTTCTTGGTGATTCTCTTTGTATGGTCATCTAAGAAACAGAATGTCGTTGCCCGATTGAGCGCTGAGTCAGATTATAGATCCCTATTCTAAACTGTTGTTGAAATCACCTGGATTCAAGCTTTATTGTCTGAGCTGCAATTACCGCTTCCAACTATCCCGAGTGTGTGGTATGACAACATTAGTGCAATCTCTCCTATAACAAGTCTTGTATTTAACGCTCGGACAAGCATGCTAACTTGATATCAATTTTGTTCGGGAAAAGGTTCTCACTAAAGCAGTTGAAATTTCAATACATACCTTCAAGTGAACAACTTGTTGATGGCTTGACGAAACCGATATCTTCTAGTAGTTTCAACATTATGCTTGACAAACACATAGTGCTTGCATCACCCTCTCGTTTGAGAGGGATGTTAGGAAAGCTACCTAAAAGATGTAATTTTTCCCTTTCTCTCATATGACATCGTTTCAATCTTTATTTTTTATTTGTTATGTGTGTGTATATTGCCTCTCTATACCCTACACTTGTCCTATACTTAGTGGGTGTCCTATTCTTTGTCGTCTTATGCAATAGACCTATTTAATTCCCTTTCACTCTTGTACAAATTCATTGAGTAATATAGTTGTGACCTAATTCTCTCTACATTATCCTTTTCTCTGTTAAATTAGCTAAAATAGTGAAGAATAAGTAATGACTTAAAATATAATTGAGCATTTACTTGACTTAAAAAATTTTGCACAAGAGTCCCCACCATTAATATCAAAGAAAATGTAATATGGTTTATTTAGATTGTAAAGTGAAAAAGAGAGAAAGCTCTCCAACAATGACTTATAAAGGATTCAAACAAAAAACTTGGTATAATATTAAAATTGATATAGCCAATAAACAAACTAGAGAATGAAGAATACAACTAAAATTTTCAACCAAAATTTCTTCCTAAAACTAAACTCATGGAAAGATACAAAACTTTACAGAAAGAGCGCTCACAAACCTTTACTAGTAATATTAGCTTATGTTGTAGGCTAAAATATTATGAAATACTCAGACAAGGTCAGGACCCTTCGGGGGTCGGCCAAACGATGCCGGAAGACTCAGGGGGTCGACCAAAAGGTGTTGGGAGGCCCCAGGGGTCCGCCAAGGGAGGTCATAACCCCTAGGGGGTCGCCCAAGTCCGTTCCGATCCCCCGAGGGTCGGCCAAAGCAGGACGAGACCCCTCGAGGGTCGATCATGGAGGCAATGACCCCTTGGGATTCAATCAAGGCCGATTTGGTTCCCTCTAGGATTTGGTTAGAGTGGGTTTGACCCCCCGAGGGTCAACCGTGGCGGTCAGGACTCTCTCGAGAGTAGGTTGAGTCGAAAATAACCTCTAGGACCATTGTACCATAATGTGGCAGTGGTCGAGAGTTACAACGAGTAGGCATAGATCCCTTGAGGATGAGTCGTGGAGGCTAGGACTCTCCCGAGAGTCGACCAAGTCCAAAGTAACTTGGCAGTAGTTGGGAGTTACGACGAGTAGGCCTAGATCCCTTGAGGATGGGCCATGGAGGCTAGGACTCCCCTGAGAGTCGACCGAGACCAAAGTAACCTGTAAGATCATTGTACCGTAAGGCGTCATTGGCCAAGTGTTATAACGAGTGGGCTTAGATCCCCCGAGGATGGGGCGTGGAGGTTAGGACTTTCCCCCAGGAGTCAACCGAGTCCAAAGTGACGACTAGATCCGCTGATAACGGCCAAGAGTTACGCCGAGCCGTGGAAGTGGGGACCCGTAAGGGTTGACCGAGACCAAAGCCGACCTCTAAGGAGATCGGTCGAGTGGGCCGACCTTAAGAGGGTCAACCAAGTCCAAGTAACATTTAGGAATGTCGCACTTGTTGGATGCAGCGCCCTGGAGTTACACCGAGAAGGCTGCATCCCCAAGGGGTCACCCACGGAGGCGAGAACCTGCAAAGGTTGACCGAGTCCAAGTAACTCCCAAGCCAAAACCGTTACACCTTAAAGGGTAATGGTTAGGAGTTACGCTGATATTGATTCCGGGCTAAATGGCGAACGTTTCTAACCACTAGCCAGTAAGCCACCATTAAATGAGCCGCATCGGTTACAAGACCGACTGCTATAAGAAATAGTGAAGTTTCTCCATTCAAATCCAAGCTAATCTAAGTTGAACTACGCTAAGAACCCTTGTAAGCCGTTCTAAGTTCTAAAAGATACATCTAAATTACTCTCCTAAACTCTTTACTAACTTAGGCATCAGAGGCTCTGTGGCCCACACCACACCGATGTATCATAATTATTTTTATTTTGCAAGTTTCTCGTCCTCGGTAAAACAAATCTTTACCGTTGACCTGTTGACCATTTTTCGGCATCAAAAGCTTAAAATAGTTTGTGATATATCTCTAACTTCGAACTAATGAGAAAAAACAGAACGTACAGGAAAATTTTGTTGAAGAAGAAGAGTAAGAATATTTGTTATTTTTATAATATTTATATGTCAAACCATGACAATTTTACACAATGAAAGACTATTTTTAAATTCATTAATAAGTTTAGGGACCAAAATTAGACAATTAGAAGTTTAGAGACTAAATATGAAACAAACATAAAAGTCTAGAGACTATAATATTTGAAAGGTAAGAGATTAACATAAAACCATCATAAAATTGCAAGGACTTAAAATAATACTTCAACCTATTTTTATAAGTAATAAAACAACTGGTAATGGTGTACATGGTTCGGGTTGAGTTGGGTTGGGTTAGGAGAAATTTTAAGATCAACCCAAAGTTTCGAGTTGGTCAATACTCTGATCCGTCCAACTCTATGCATTGAGCAACCCAACCGAATCCTATATTTTTGGGTTGGGTTGAGTTCTCGAATTTTTTTTAGTACAAATAGGGGGAGAAAAACCACAAACCCTATGTAGATGGTGATACAAAGGAGACTCGAACCACTAATCGAGTGGATGCAAATGCATCACTAGTTCTTAGATTATATTAATCTCCTTCATTTTCTTTCAAACAATTATATTCATGCCCCATGAATATATAACAAATGAATAAAAGATGAATAATATCATAACTTAAACCTAGATTACCTATTTTCTTAATGCATGTAATTTATTTATCCTCACACACATATATGTACATATCTATATTATTCTTTAGTTCGAGTTGGGTTGGGTTGAACTAACCAAAAATTGGTCAACACTAGAACCAACCTAACCCTACAAAAATTAGAAAATCATAATCCATACCAACACAAATAGAATTATAATCCAACCCAACCCTTATGTTGGGGTTGGGTAGTTCGAATTGTTCGGGTTGTTGGTTCTTTTGTACATGCCTACTTAGGGGTGATTTCGGTTTGGTTCTTGTCGGTTTTGTGCTAAACCGATAACCAAACCAATATCCTCGATTTTTCAATAATTGAGTTCAAACCGATGTCTAATAAAAGACAAAACCATTTGTTTGGTTTTTAATTGATTCGGTTCGATTTTGATTCGATTTTCGATTTTGATTCCAATAAAAAAACTGGTCTATTTTTAAATTTTTTTGTCTTATTCTCAATTTGATTTTTTATTTTATTTTAAACACTTTCATTCTACTAAAAAAAAACAATACTTAACATAAGTATCATAATATTTACAATATTTTCATTTCATATTTCACATTTTAATTGGTTATTCTATCAAAATTAAATAATGCCCAAACGGTTGGTGGCATTGTTTGGAGTTAATCCAGTTCAACTGGTCAATTTATTTGAGAGCGATAGTGCTCTCTACATAGGTTTGTGGTCCCCTCTCCAAATTTGTACTTAAAAAAACTATCAAATTTAAATACTAACATATGTATATATATTTTTTATAGTTTATGTATTCGTTTCCATTCGATTTTTTATTAGTTCGGTTCGATTTTGTCGGTGATCAAGTTTTCCTTTCACCCCTACCCCTACCAACTTGTACGGAAAAAAAGAAATTCAAAGAAGAAGAAAAACAACCTCTGTGTAAGTATTATTTGGTTGTGCCAAAAGAGAAGTAGCTAAACCAACATCAATATACAACGAAAGACCACTAGGTCACCGGTTCAAATCCAGATATCAAATTGTTGTAATCTCAAAAAAAAAAAAAAAAAAAGAAAAAAAAAAAAAAGAAAAAAAAAATAATCTGTTGTTGATATTCCTTACTCAGTGAACTGTTGTGTTCGTTCTTGGAAAGTAGAGCAGCCATGGGATTCCGATGTGGCTTCTTCATCTTCTGTCTCTTGATTTGTTCGACTGTGGCTTTTCAATCCGATGAGCTCCTTGTAGACGATGAGGAGTTTGAAGGAACACAGAAGATTCAGTCTAACGATGCCGCTCAAACTCGATCCCCAGCTTCTCCCACCCGTGCGACCTCGACCCGGAGGCGATTTTCTGATCCTGATTCGGATTCTAAGGTCCAGTTTCAGCTTGACCACGCATTTGGAGACTCCGATTTCGCTCCTGCTGGCTTGTTTACTGCTCGTCTCAAGACTTCGAACCATGGTGGTCAGGTCTGTCTCTCTATATGATCTTCTGTTACTTGTTTTTTCTTCTTCTGTGCTGTTTACATTTTGTGAAACCATGTCTTGATCGGTTACTATTGTTCCTTCTCGTTAAATTTACTGTCTCGAAGTTTTGCAATCGTAATCTTTGGTAAATGATTTTCGACATGTGCAATAAAACAGTCTCTCACACTTCTTTCTCGCGTCTTCATATAATTAATCAATTACGGATGCCACTATCACGTTTGACTTCTTTATGGTGTTTTTTGGGTATTGCCTGATAGAGTAGTGAAATAATTAAACACTTGGTTCTTGCAAAGTCGTTCATTTCAGTGGTTGAGGATCTAGGATTTGAGGAACTTAGGTGCGTCAGGTGCTTCATTTGAATTTTTTTTTATTAAATAGCATGTGGTTGGATCTTAAAACCAAAGGGATGAGAGGAGCAGCATACATTCTTATAAAGGTGGTGAAGACTCCTCACTTTTCCAATGTAGGACATTAGAATCTACAACAAGCTCTCTCAAGATGGTGCATCTTTGGGTATGAGTTTATTGACCTTTGATATCATATTAGATAGCATGAGGTTCAATCTTAAAACTAATTGGTTATGAGAAGAGTAATCCATATTCTCATAAAGGAACACGGCGAGGATCTCCTACAACTTTGTTTACGTTTCCAATTGGATATTCTCCGTGGGATTCTTTCCAAATGTAGAAGGCATTATCGTTTTTTGTTGTGTACTGCTTTATTAGCAAATTTATATAGAGGTAGAGGATATTGGGAGTCAAATTTGAAGGGGATGCCCAGTCAGGGGCTATGAATTTGTTGTATTGGTTTCGTGCATCTATAGTTTTTTTTGTTTCGTGCTTATTTTTCTTTCTTATATCTGTTGTATTGGTTTTAGTTATTTTGTTTCATTCTTTGTACTTTATCTTCAATTTTTTTTTTCAAGAAAAAACAAACCTTTAGTTTTTCAATGAAAGGTCCGTTCTCGTCAAAATAAAAAGAAGTTAGGGGCTATGAATTGATGATTCTCCACGGAAATATATACATTTTTTGGTTTGTTCGTGGAAAGTTATAGTATAAATAATTTCTTTTATGTTTTAGAGTCTTATCCTTTTGGACGCCTTTTCGTTGTTTTATGCTTTTAAGGAAATGCAGATTCTTTCAGCTTCCATGGATCATCTTTAGACCCTTATGTGTGTGTGTATGTATGTACAGAATTGAATACACTTTCTTTTTCTGGATATCAACGGAAGCAATAGATTTAATTGTTCATAATTTAGCAATTCACTTCTCTTTTTTTTTTTATATTATTGTAAGACTTATGTTCATTAATTCAGTGCTTTCCTGTTTCTCTTATTCCAAGCATTCAAGATTTTGTCTATTACACGTGCTCATCACAACTGACATGATTCATTACCTCTGGTAGTCACTTACAAAGCTGCGGTTTTCAAGAAATGATTTTACTGAAGAGGATAGGAAAAAGTTCACGGTGACAACTCTCGTGCCTTGTAATTTTTTGTTTATTTCTCATACCGTTCTCAAAATGTTGATCGATGTTTCTTTTAATTTTACATTTATTTATTATTATTGTTATTTTTTGTAGATTTTGTTGCAAGAAGATGGTTTTTACAGCGTAAGATTGGCAACAAATGTTTTAAACTCCCCGGTAGAGAGCTATGTTTATTCATCAGTGAAAGCAGTAAGTTAACTGCAGATTATTAATTGTAGCATATTATGGTAAAAATATTTGATTTTGAAATATGGAGTCCAAATAGAAACTCCGTTCCAAAAAACAAGTAATGAAGCATTGCCTCCCATTTTTTTTTTGGAGGATTTGAGATTGGGTTTAAATCGTTTAATCTTATGCTTTTGAATTGCAAATTGGCTAGTAAATCTTAGTATTGAAACTAAACAGTCATCGGGATTTTATTCATAGAAGCATTGCCTTTGTTTAGGAACTACAAAGCTACTAATGGGCCTAACACGCTTAACACTAGAAATAGAGAATTATACAAGAATATACATAATTTACACAAACAACTATAACAATCCACTCAAGCTGGAACAAATAAGTCTATCATGTCCAGCTTGTTATAGAGGTTACTTATTCGTGCTCCTTTTAAAGCTTTGATGAGAATATTCTCCAGTCTTTATATAACTTGTAGAAATCAAGCCTCTTTGAATTTTTTCAGGATGTAATGACAATCTACTTCGATATGCTTGGTTCTCTTGTGAAATATTGAATTTGAGGCGATATGAATAGCCGCTTGATTGTCACACCATAATTTTGTAGGCACAATGGTCTTTACTCCCATAATTTTGTAGGCACAATAATTTACACCGCTTGATTTATTTGTTCCAAAGATTGACTTTTCTTCTTCTTTTTTTTTTTGTCTCCAACGTGACCTTGAAAGGATAATGTAGTGCTGGCTTTTTTTATCACTTTTGTCTTTTAGTTTTAGGTCAAATAGAGGATAGTTTTATATTTATTTGGGCCCACAATGGCCACTTTTTATTTTAGTTGGTTTTTTAACTCATGCTTAAAAATAACAGCCCAAATAAGAAATAGGAAAAGCAAATTTTAATAAAACTCTATAGCCCACGTAAAAACCTCAAGCGGTGTAAATTATTCGTTTAATCTTATGTTCTCTGTTTTGCTTATCTCTCTTGTTCCAGTGAAGACAATTTTATTTCTTTTTGTTTGTTTTCTTGTTCTTCTTTTTGTCCCCATTGGGGCTTGTTTTCTTGTTATATTTCCTTTTCATTTTTTTAATGAGAAGTTTGTGATCTTTTCAAAAAAAAAAACCCCTTGATTCTAAGAACTTCAAGAGTTCTCACACTTTACTGTGACTCATCAGATCAACCACGTTATCTTCGATGGAGTTCTTAATTTGACTATACTATTGCGTGTCCCGAGCCCGCGCCTTATTCTTCAAGTTATCCTTGGGCGGACCTTGATCGATATGATCCTCCATCTCATTACCAAACAAATAAAACCAAATAGTTCTACTCCAATTATTTAACCATTCAAATTACGCTTCATAATTTTCATCGAGCGAGAAACCATACTCGTTTGCTTAGTTTCAGGTTTCAGCTGTATTATATATATTATATATATTTAACAAAAGGAATAGTTTGGTTTCAAAAAAAAAAACAAAAAAAAAACAAAAGGAATAGTTAATTAACTTTAGAGCATTCCAAAACCCGTGAATAAACATGAGTAACAATCTTCATATAGAAATTTTTTCAGCAGATAAATCCAAAATTTTAATGGCGCATAATAAAAATTGTATCTCATCAGCAAAACAAAAGTTTCTAATTAACAAGCAAAGGTTATTGATCGATCAAGGGGCCACAACAATGGCCAGCAACTTGATCAAGATCTTGTCGACCACTCGAAGTAATTCTCCTTCCACGCTTTTGGTCAACATCAACAATGTTCATCTCTTGCAACTGTTGTAAAATGTGACGGGCAATGGCATCACTGCTTTCGCAAAAGTGTGAGGGCGACCACCGTTCCTCTTGCTTCCACCATAAATTCGTTTAAATGCACCCACACCAAGACCTCCCCTCATATAGATCTGCCTTGCTATGGATGCAACTCTCACAAATTCTTAGTCGTCATTATTAGGAGCAAGCTCTGTAAATTTTGCAGTCTTAACAATATCGGTCCATGGTGGAAGTTCAACCTTCCCCGATCGCTTCAAATGAGCTGAATAGGTCTTGAAGAACTCGTGAGGAGAGACATCCTTGACAGTCTTGACAGTGGCCATGGCTGTCGAATTTAGTGAGCAAAGGCTCACAGAGCTCCGATTGCATAACTTGAGTTTTCGCCTTTGAGGCTTCAACTATATATTATCAACTAAACAAAAAAAAAAAAAAAAAAATAATATTATGAATAAGAAATAGATTTGAATGCAGCAGATGACGCGAGAAAAACCCACAAAATTTTTTACGGGATGGAGCTATCACGAGCATCAAACAAAAATCGGCAACAAACATAAGGGAATATGCAGATTTGGAGTACTTGAGGGCTGGTACCAAAAAACAAGTTTTACAAACATGTAGAGGAAGCCGGTGAGAACAAAACCTAGTCAAACTCGAGCCAAGAGGACATATCACATGCCCGGAGCGCGTGTTCAAACGATGAACCTTCTTGTGATGCATGAGCCCCACTTGCACATCCTTTCGCGAAGAAACTTATACGAATGTGTAGATTGTCTCTTTCTGAGTATCTTGGTGTAGGTTTCGTCGAAAAATGGACTCCAAAAATTTTTGAAGACTTGACGAACGATATGACTGTGATAAGAACCGAAAGGTTTTATTGACAAATCATAACGAATACACGATAACCCAAGTTGTTTGAGGTACTTGGACCCTCCCTAATCTTGAGAATACTCAAACCCAATTCACAATACAATTCATTTGATGCCGTTTCACTAATCATGGCTCTCCTATTTTTTTTTGAAAAGATCACAAACTTCTCATTAAGAATATGAAAAGGAATACAATATGATTACAAGCTCCGAAGGGAAGTACCATGGGATAACAATCCCCAAAGGTATTGAGGGGAAAATACAAAAATAGAGCATCAAATAGAGCTACAGAGTAAAATATAACAAAAGATAAGAAAACATTTCAATACAGAACGATAAGGTGAATCAAAGGAAGGAATCTAAATTCGCAGCTAAATCCTGAACCGAGTAGGAGCTGAAGACTCTAGACTGTGAGCTCCAAAGATAGGCGTTAAGCAAGGCACAGTCGAATTTGACCTCCCAGGAAGATATAAGACTGCCAAAAATTTGTTGATTACGCTCCCACCATAACTCATAAAGGAGAGACTTCGAGGCGTTGGCCCACAATATTCTAGCCTTTTTTTGACATTCTGGGGCCGTGCAAGATACTAATGACATTCTCCCTGCATCTGTTAGAGAAGACCCACCGAACTTTGAATAACACAAACAATTTTGACCAACAACGCCTTGAGAACGAATAGAGGAATAGCAGATGAGCAGAAGTTTCTGAGTCAAGAAGACAGAGGACAAATCAAAGGAGATAATGAGTAAAGTGGTAACTTTGATTGGATTCTATCCGTTGTATTAATGCTTCCATTGATGAGAATCCATGTGAAGATGGACACTTTTTTTGATGCTTTAGACTTCCATATCTGTTTGAAGAGATTGATATCCATTGACTCTGAATTCTCAAGTGATCGTGAGGGAGATTTAACTGAGAATTTCCCATTAGGCTCCAAGGGCCATACCAGTTTATCGTTGGGTGTTGACAATGAAAACCAAGATACTAAGGCCAAAAGACTGCTGAAATCCCCTTCTTCCTCCTCTGAGATTAATCTTCTAAAAATAATGCACCAAGATAGGGTAATTGCATCCCAGTAAGATGCAATAGGGCCAGCCTTCAAAGTTGAGATAGTGAATAGCTGAGGGAATAACTGTTTAAGGGGAAGATTAGCAGCCCAAACATCAGACCAGAAGTCAATTCGAAGACCATTTCCCAGCTGGAACCTTGAACGATGATTATTCTTCCTCCATAGTAATGATATGTGGTGCCATGGACTTTTAAGACTCGATTGACACTTGTAATGGGTATGCCAATGAAATGGGGAGAGACCATGAATACTTGTAATAATCTGCCTCCAAAAAGCTTCTGATTCATGGGCAAATCTCCAACCCCATTTTGTCAAAAGAGCCCCATTCTTATTTTTAATTGATCCTATGCCTAAACCACCGGCATGTTTGTTGAGAACTAAATGATTCCATCTTACCAAGTGGTTGATAGAGCTGCCTTCTTTGCTACCCCATAAAATTTTTCTCATTAGTCTTTCAAGTTTTAAGGCAACCGCAGATGGCATTTTGAAAACTGAAAGATAATATATAGGAACATTAGCCAAGACTGAGTTGCATAATGTAAGTCTTCCTCCTCTAGAAAGGTTGTATTTTGCCCACCTGGCAAGTTTTTTATCAATTCTATCAAGTACCGGTTGCCAAAATGACAGATTATTTGGATGTCCCCCCAAAGGTAGGCCCAAATACATGAATGGTAAGACTTCCACTTTACAGTTGAGCTTAAGAGCTAATGCTGCAGCCTCAGATTCACTGATGTTAAGACCACATAAAGCTGATTTTTCCCAGTTGATTTTTAATCCCGAGCACCATTCAAATAGTTGGATTAATTGAATAAGGGGGGTTACCCATCATCATATTTGCAGAAAAGGAGGGTGTCATCAGCGAATTGGAGTAGTGGGAGATGAATATTTTCTTTACCGACCAAGAAGCCTTCTATGATCCTCCTTGAATGTGCTTGAGTTACCATAGAGCTGAAGACCTCACTGACTAATAAGAAAAGGAAAGGTGATAGTGGATCACCCTGCCTAATTCCTCGAGTGGCTGAAATTCTTCCTTTCGGTTGCCCATTGATAATGACCGAGAAATTAGAGTCGAAGATGCAACCCTTGATCCAGCTAATCCATTTATGATGAAAACCCCTTCGGGACATAACTTCTAAAAGAAATTCCCAGTCGACACAGTCAAAGGCCTTTCCAAGGTCAAGCTTGATGATCCAACCAGCTTTCTTATTTTTTCTGTAATCCTCCACCGCTTCATTGGCAATCAGAATTGGATCTAAGATCTGACGATTATGAATGAAGGCACTCTGGTATTTCGAAACTAGAGATGGCATTACCAATTTAAGACGTTCTGCCAAGACCTTGGCAATAATCTTGTATATAGAGGTTGTAAGACTTATGGGTCTGAAATCTTTAACAAACACAACTTCCTCTTTTTTCTTAAAAAGACAGATGAAGTTCTCCTTGATTCCTGAGTTAAAATGACCATTATCAAAAAATTCTTGGAAAAGTCTAATGAAGTCAGCTTTAAGTAGAGGCCAATAAGTCGAATAGAATTCCATAGTGAAACCGTCGGGTCCCTGCGCTTTATTTTTTTCCAGAGATTTTATTGCCGAAAATATCTCTTCTACAGCAAAAGGCTTGATCAGATTGGAATTTTGTGTATCAGAAACACACTCCCAGTCTAAATTGCAGGGTAGAAGTCTAACGCCAGATAATTTAGAGTATAAGTTGTTGAAGAACCCAACAACTTCTTGTTCAATGGCTAGAGGGTCTACTAGAGGCCCTGAAGAATTATGAATGACTGAAATGAAACCTTTTCTTCTTCTAGCAGCTGCCAGCTATAAATCGATGAAAGAACCCGGTATTCTCATCCCCTTCTTTTAACCACGACAACTTGTTTTTCTGAATGAGGTTACGTTCCTCTGATACATATAAGCTTAGTTGTTCACATTTTGCATCAATCCATCTGGTTTCCTCATGTTGAAGTAAGTTGCTAGCTTCAGATTTTACCTCCAAAGCTTCTATCTCACTTATTAAGTTCTGTTCGTCTTGCCTTATTTGAGCAGAATGGTCACGGTACCATTGTTTCAAAGAGACTTTGAGTTTTCGAAGTTTTGAGAGAATAACGAAACCGGCCCAACCATATGATTTATCATTATGTAAAGTAGAATTAATAAGATCATTACAAGGTTTGATTTTCAACCAACTGTTATAGAATCTAAAAGGAGAAGCACCTCATTTGAATGAACCAGCTTCCAGTAATAGAGGAGAATGGTCTGAGATGGTTCTGACTTGTTTTGATACCCTGGAATTGGAGAATAGGGAATCCCAATCATTAGAAATCAGAAATCGATCGATCAGAGATTTGACTTGGCTATTGCCGGGCTTGTACCAGGAGAATTTCACATTTGTAATTGGCACATCAGACAAGTTGAGGTCAGAAATCACCCTGTTGAAGTCTCTCATCCCTTTGGTCACTCTTCTAATTGGTTGTCTTTCAAATATCCATCTTGTGGTGTTGAAATCGCCACCAACACACCACGGCCCTTCAATGTACAAAGCTAAGGATTCTAGTTCTTCCCAAAGGTATGTTCTTTCATTACAATTGTTTGGACCGTAAACATTGGTGATCCAGCAATCCATTCCTTGAGCCTTGAATTGTATGGACAGAGTGTATCCTCCCTGAATATATTCTAATACCGTTAATTTGTTTTCATCCCACAAAGACAACAACCCACCAGATTTTCTCCAAGACTGTACAGACACCCATCCAATATCTTTAGAGCTCCAAATTGATTTGATGATATGTTTGTTTACTGAGAGTTTCGTTTCCTGAATCAAGACAACATCCGGACATATTTTGGTTATAACTGATTTAATAGCAGTCCTTTTAGAGGCTTCTCCCAGACCTCTGGTATTCCAAGAGATGATCTTCATGGGCTAAATGGGAGACAGATCCAGTGATTGTATTATTTATGGGCAGCACTAGGGAAACTGAATCCACAAGAGCTGACAATTTGAGCAAAGGTGGGAAGAATTGGTATTTCTACAACTGAGTTGTCATCAATTTTGCCGAATTGTTGACTATTGATTTGTTGATTGCTGCTTCCAACTTCATTTGAGTGATTGATTGCCGGAGTTTGGGAGTTAACTTCTAAAGGAAATTCAGAGTCTTCACTACTGATACTGATATCTGATTCAGCCTCCGAGTCACAATCCTGCCAACTGGGCTCCTATTTATAATCCAAAACTTTTAACTAACTTCCTAACTAATTGCCCATAAGTCATTTTATTTTCCCTAATAGTCCTAAGGCCCTAAACACCTATCAATACCCCCATCCCCTTTTAAAGAACCTTGTTCACCTTGTTCTCAAGGTGGGCATACAAAAATGAAACATAAAAGCTATAGCCCAAAATTCCAGCCCAACGTAGAATTCCAGCCAACTTAAAATTCCAGACCAACTAAAGTTTCATCCAACTTAAAATTCCAGCCCTACTTAAAATCTCAGCCCATTGTTATTGATGTTGCAACAAGCCCAATTCCTTTATAAGCCATTCACAACCTCCTTTTTTTAAACCCTAGCTGCCAGTTGTGATTTTTTTTTTCTCACTCTCTTAAACTATAGCAACATCTTCACCCTTCTCTTTTTTTTTTCCGTCTTCCCCCACACAATGAATCGATTTATTTTTGTTTCTTTTTTTTTTTTGAATTCTTGATCGACATCTCCTAATACCCTCACGTTTGAGATTTTCGATTGCATTAGTCGCAACCCGCGCTTGGTTCTCGCTGGCCTCTACCTGTTCGACATCGTCGGTTTCTTTTCTGATCTCTGACTCATGACTCAACGACGGTGCCAAGTACTTGCTCCAAACTACCGTCTCCACAATATGAACAATAATTTTGATTCTTGGATGTCGTCGTAATTCGACCATTCGGTCGATTCCAAAACTTTCTTGTTTTAGTTTTTTTCGTTTTTTTCTTTGCCATAACAACGATTTCTTCTCAAATCTTCAATGATGGTCTTTTTTCCCGATATGCTCGATTTCTTTTGTGTTTCTTTCGTATTCTGATTTCTCTTCTTTGGCCAAGCAATTGGATGTCGACTTTTCCCGTTCCGCATCTTCTTGTGCCTCATCTCTGTCAATCCATTCTTTTACCGTTGATTTTGCTCGTTTCTTGGCCGCAATCGTCGTCACCAAAAGCTTGAAATGCGTTTCTTGGTTGCATAGATTTGGTCTCGTATCTTCCTTCTTTCCCTCTTCTTATGAGCCTCTTTCATTTCACTTTCGTATTTCGCCACTAGCATTCCCTCCTTCGTCTCCATGCCAATCCATGTTAAGAGTCTCCACGAATTGTGACTCTAATACCAATTGATAAGAACGGAAAGGTTTTATTGACAAATCTTAACGAAAACACGATAACCCAAGTCGTTTGAGGTACTTGGGCACTCCTTAATCTTGAGAATACTCAAGCCTAATTCACTATACAATTCTTTTGATGCCCTTTCACTAATCATGGCTCTGCTATTTATAATCCGAAACTTCTAACTAACTTTCTAACTAATTGTCCATAAGTCCTTTTAATTGCCCTCTCTCGTTTCAAAGTATCAAAGTGCCTCTATCCACAACCGACAAATTCTAGACCCCATCCTCATTGCTAATGAAGCAGTGGAAGATTATAGAAGGAAGAAAGCAGGATGGCTCGGTTGCTTCCTATTGGGATGAGCTCACCCTCTCTTGGTGTTTTAATCTTAGAAGATCAACTTCAGAGGAGGAAGAGAGGGAGTTTAGCAACCTCCTAGCTCTGGTTTTCAGGTTCTTAGTTTCCATAAACAGTGATAGACTGACATGGCCTCTGGAACCCAATGGAAAGTTCTCAGTGAAATCCCTTTCCAGGTCTCTCGAACATTCAACTTCAATGGATTTAGTGCTGTTCAAGCATATGTGGAAGACCAAATGCCGTAAAAGGTTTCCATCTTCACTTGGATTCTTATCAATGGGGGTATCAATACAACGGATCGTATTCAAAGGAAGTTGCCTCTTCACTCGCTCTCTCCATCAATCTGCCCGTTATGCCTACTTCGGCTGGAAACTTCCACCCACTTGCTCTTCTTTTGTTCATTCTCAATCCTGTGCTGGGCAAAGTTATTTGACCTCTTCAAAGTTAGTTGGGTCTTCTCCAACGACTGCAAATCGAATGTGCTTTGCCTTATTAAGGGCCCTAGAATGTCTAAGAAAGTCAGAATTCTATGGGTTAACGCTACAAAATCTTTGTTGTATGAATTATGGTGGGAATGTAACCGTAGTATCTTTGAAGATATCAAACTTCCTTGGAAGGCTTGTTCTGATTGGGCCCAGTGCTATTCTTCCCTATGGAGTTCCCTTTCTAGTGCCTTCAAACCCTTCTCAGCTCAAGACATAGTCAACAGGGAGAATTTTCTGTAATCTTGCTCCCTTTGCTCAACTTTTGGGCTTCGGTTGTAGTTTTGTACTGTTTTGCTATTCCTAATTTTATTTGTTGAATTTTGGTTTTCTTGTTATATTTCCCTTCTTTCTGATCCCTTTGGGGATTGTTTTTCCTTGTATCTTGTTATCTTGTACTCTTTTCTTTTCATATTCTTAATTAAAAGTTTGTGGCCTTTTCCAAAAAAATGTCCTTTTATGTTCCCTAATAGTCCTAAGGCCATAAACACCTATCAGACTGATGACAAGTGTTTTTTGGCAACTGATAGACATCGAATTTGACTTCTGACGACTACTCTTGATGGCAGACCCACAACTCAATAAAACCTTAAGATGTGTACACCAAACCCTAATTTTAGAAAACCCAAGAGGGTTCTGATACCATGTAAACAATATTGAGACAGAAAAGTCGTCGTGATTTTATTCATAGTGACAATGCATTTATATAGGAACTACAAGAGTAAAACCTAGCTACTAGTGAGCCTAACGGGGCCTAACACTAGAAATATAGAATAATACAAGAATATACATAATTTACATAAACTATAACAAATCTTACTATTTGAATGCATGGACAATTATCCTAATTTCTACAATGTTAGCTTTAGAATTTATCCATTAAATGCATGTCCTTAGAATGGAAGTTTTTATTCAACCCTAAGTTTTTGTTTTATAATTTCAGAGATGTCTACCACGAGGAGAGTTGGATGAGCATTTTGTAATACACATGGTAAATCTCAGTCTTTTGTTTCTATTTTTGGATGAGCATCTCTCTTTCATGTGTAGGTATTCTATGATTTTCTCTGTATGGTAGTTATGATTATTTCCCGCTCCTATTAGCTTTTTTCTTATTATAGTATTTATTTAATTTCTTACACCATTTGGTTGTTCCTATTGACTAGAACTCTTCAGCCTTTTAAAAATAGAAAAGCAATTTGGAATCAGCTATTTTATGCCAATGGTACCGAAGAACATGCGTTTTATGAAAATGCTCATGTGAACAAATTTTCTTTATATCAATTTTTTTGTACTTCGAAGCAGATTTTAAAATTCAAAGATTGATTAAGTATATGGCTTTTTGTCCATTTGAGATTATGACCACTCAAAAAGGCTTTCATTGTTTGTTATTGTGTTTTTTTGGGAAAGATACAGGTCAAGTTTTTATAGTTCCTGTGTTTTAAAATAAAAACCCTCACATTCAATATGTCAATTTTAGTTATTGAGATAACAAAAATTTTAGTGGCTGTATCAAATTGTCTTTAAATTTCAATATATTGATGATATGGTTATTTTTGTCTGGATATGAAGTTAGTTTTTCTTTTTTAAAATAAGTAAAAAGGAAACCCAAATGATACACAAGGACTAAAATTGAACATTATTGAAAATTTCAGGTATAAAAATATTTGGTTTTGAAACATAGAAACCAAATAGAATCCTTTACCCAAAATGTATATTTTTCTAAGAATCCAAGCTTTCATTCAGAATAAAAATGAATGAGAATACAAGAATATAGAAGGGGCATACAAAATGAAAGCCAACAAAATACTGAAAAGTTCTTATAAAAATGGTCTCCAATCAAGAGAGATAAAAACATATGCCTTGAGAGAAAACAAAAAATTGAATGAGGTTCCCCACTTCAACACAAGGTCTTTCAACCCCTCTAAATATTTTATTGTTTCTCCTTCAAAGTCCGCCACAGAGTGACGCACATTCCAACTTGCCGCAAAAAAACCCATTTCTCACAACTTCAACAACATACATAATCTTTTTTTTTGAAAATATCACAAAACTTTTCATTGATCAGAAAAGGAGTACAAAAAGATAACAATCCCCGTAGGGAAGTAAAAAGAAGATTACAATAAGGGAACTACTATGAGTAGAAGGTAATTAAAGACAAAATACAACTGGAAATTTAGAACATACATAATCTTTGTCTAGCTAAAACAAACTAACTCTACAAAGAATTGGTTCCAAACTCAAGTGGCCATCTCGCAATGGCACTACAGAGGATTGATAGGTACCTACTTAGGTATGCTTGGGAGTTAGTCTACGGGGCTGGGATCACCATTCCGCTCACTCCCCAATCCCCGTCTAAATAGAGATTCACCACCCCATTATGGGCAGGTTCCACGAATCCCGACTCCACGGAGAAAATAGGCATCTCTTGGCTTCATTGACAAGACTTGGCAATGTGATTCTACCTTGGAGGTCCCAAGTTCAAAGTTCACGAATGAACTTAATTGTATAATCCTTTGTTGTCTCTTGGGTCTGGATGTGAGTGCCCCTAGGTATGTGTGGGGGCAAAGTTCTGATTCTTGGTTGTCAAAAGAAAAAAACTTAGTCTAGTCGAGTGATGTGGTTTTCACTAGATTTTGCTTGGATCTTAGAATCTTATCGTATTTGCATTCCAAAGATGACAGTGTTTTCCTTTTTCATGGGCTTGGATTGAGGTAACACTTCTTTGGATTGACCATAGATTTAGGTCCAGAGAACCCCTTTAGTATGGAAAATGTGACATGATTTCTTTTTTTTTCTTCAAATAAAGGCATTCACTTTCATTTGTCTAAATACAGTTCTTAATGGCATCATGTATGAATTTTTCTGGTTCTTAATCTCTCATTAGATGATAAACCACATTTTCTGCTGTTTTCATTCCAGGACGGTGTTAATATTTTGGCTGTTAATTATGGCACCCCTGGTGCTTGTCCATTTCCCCGGCAACTGAAAGTTGTAAGCTTACCTTTGCCTTATAATTGGTTTTGTTTCCCGGTATTAACTACAAGCATCTTTCCAGATTTGGAGAATCTAAATGACGATTTAAATTTATAGTTGCTGAACCAGAATAAGAGTTGCCAATTTATTTGAGCTTGGGTAATTGATTTCTTTGAGTGCTTGGTTGTATTTTAGCCCTCTCCTTAGGATGAATCTACTGGGCCATTAAAATAATAAAATGATCAATATTTTCTTTGAAGTAACAAGTAAAATAATCATATCTTCATTTCAACAATGAGAGTCTCGTTTCCTTTAAAAAAACAACATAAATGATCATCTTAAATCTGCTGAGAGCGTGAGACTTACTCCAATTCTTGGTGTAGGCTTCATCACTATGGTTTTTCACCCTCCTATCTAATTGGAGTGGCCTATTGTAATTTTCTTCTCTTTTCTCCTCCCCTATTGGATTTTTTGTAATTTCATATATTATTGAAAATTTTTCTTATCCAAAAAAAAAAAAAAGGAAATGGAGGTAAGAGCTGATTATGGACTTCATTTTTATGCATAGTATTTAGGTTCATTGGATGGTTGTCATTTGATCACATGGCACTGTTGGGAAAATCTTCCTTAATTATCGCTGGAATAAGCAAAAATATAATTGAGGAATTAAAAAGAAAAAAAAAAAAAAACACAATTTAGGTAGAAAAACTTCAAAACTGGAAAAAAACCTCAGACAGAAAGAACCTCCGCTATGTGAAAAATTGCTACAATCACACAGAATTCTCTTCCTGACCCCAATTACATAAACACTCTCTTCAAAGCTAATATTATTCCCACCCTTAGCCCTATTCTCTACAAGATAATACAAAAGAAATTTAACAAGAGTAAATGCACAAAGCTTAAAGTGTTTATGACTAGGATGCTTTGAAATCAAAGCTACATAATCCTTTTATACTACTTAGAGCACACCACTTCTCTTTAGTTTTTTCGATTATTTGGACCTTTCCGAATCCTTTTAGCCTTCTGATGTGATGCCATCTTCTTCTAATATTTTGCCAAAAACTCAATAGACTCTACTTTGAGAATCAAGCTTAACTTGCTTCTGAACTATTAAGTTGAAAGTATCGGCTAGTTATGGACAATAAAAGATGCAATTAGGGGAAGGGAAGGAAAGGGAAGGGGCAAAAGAAGGAAAGTAAAAGTAAATTAGTGATTGATGAGATGGGAACTCGACGAGCTAAACGATAGGAAGGGATCCCTTCTCTTCCCTTCCCATCCCATCCCACCAACCCAAATATACCCTTATAGTTAATGTTTTTGAACTGTGTTAATTATTTGGTTTATTACTTCCCATCCCTAACATTCATCCGGATGGTCTTTCCTTCAGCCTTCAAAATGGTCTTTCAACTCTTTCACATTTTTGAAGAGCAGCGAACAAGCTCCCAGGTAGGTGTACATTTGCACTTGCACTTTCTTTTCATTTGTTGAGCTTAATTTTATTAGCTTACCTGCCTGCTATTAATGTGAATGCGTGTTCTTGAAAAATGATTGAGAGGTTACGGATCGAACTCTCCTCCCCACATGTTATTCCATAAATGATAAATTCTCTACATATGTTTCATCTTCTATTTAAGTAAGTATATGAATCCTAATCAAATTTCATAAATCAAAACAAGTATTTGGAAGCTATATTTCTAGATTTCAAATTTTGGTTTTGTTTTTAAAAACACAAGTAAAATGTAGACATCAAAGTCATGAAAATTATGCGTTGGAGTACTAGTTGTGAGCTTAAATTTCAAATCAAAAACAAAAAATGAAATGGTTATCAAACGGGGCCTTAACAAGCTCACTTTCTTATATGGAGACCTCACACATTCGCTTTTTTGAAAATGTTATATCTTTAGTTATGTTTTGGTGCCAGCCTCTCCACCCTCCTTTTCAACTGGAGTGGTCTTTTGTAATCCCTTTCTGTGATACCCGGTTTCTTTCCGAATCAAAATTATTTTGAATATTTCCATAAAATCAAGCACCCTCATCTCCTAAATACCAATCAACTCAAAAGCTTAAGTTGATTGTTTGAGATAAATTTAAGTGTAAAATATCATTTCGGTCCCTGAACTTTTACTTTTGTTCCATTTTGATCCATGAACTTTGAGATTTGTTCCAATTCGGTTTCTAAACTTTCAAAAAAAACTTAAAATTGGTCCTTAGAATTTTTTTTTTTTTATGAAATTATCTTATTTCTCTGTAAGTTTTGAAAATGTCTTCACATTTGATTAAATTAAAATTATTAACATAATTGAATCAATTTCGATTAATATTGATTTCAAATTTACTATAGGGACCAATTTTAAGGTTTCTTTTGAAATATAAAGATTAAAATTGACTTTTAAAATTTAAAGACCGAAATGGAACATAACCGAAAGTTCAAGGACTAACATTCGACTTTTGAAAGTTTAGGAACCAAAATGGAATAAAGGGGAAAGTTTAGGGACCAAAAATTGTACTTTATCCTAAATTTACTTATAACAAATGACATGTGTATGTACATTTTTATCTGCACACACATACATACATACCTTTTTTTTATTTTTTCTGTTAACAAACATCACCATATCTTCTAATTCTGTTTAAGAAACGACTTTTGATTTTTGCCTTTCCCTCGTTTTTTTTTTCTCTCTCAATGCTTAGATGAAACAATAAAACGAACTTCCATTTCACATTGCCCATTTGGACTCGTGTGTATGTTATATAGATCGAGAAGATAATAATGTGCTGGTTTGCTTTCAAATGCAGTCTGAAGTTAAAAAATCCTCTAAAATCACTCATGCAGGGGAAGAAGACTTTTACAATTATAGACAGATTGCCATAAAGATATTAGTATTCACCCTATGCTCATGTTTAAATTCAATGGTTTTCACAGAACTCCTGTTTTTGCTGAAGACATTCTTGTTGGTGAGACTGGAGAAGGGGAAGGTTTAAAGCCACCTGAAAAGTCATTTTGGGCTAAATATGTGAGTTTTCAAATAAGTAAACAATAATTCCATAGCCTTAAATTTGGATAATATTCTAACTGGATTTTTTGTGTCCCTTTAATGTTAGTGGATGTACCTGATACCACTTGGACTGATTGTTATGAATGCCATAACACAAGCAACCAACATGGCTGAACAACAGGTTGGTGGCCAACCACAGCCACAACAATCAGCTGCTGCAATACAGCGTGGTCCGGGTTCTTCCGCTGTAAGACGACGATAGGAAATTTAGCCATGAGAGAAAATCGACAGGTAAGCACAGATGCGAATTGGTTTGTTTTCCTTTTAGTTTTCAACATAATGGTCGATCTTAGAGATACCTTTGCCATGGATTTCTAACTTCATTAGCAATAGAAACTTTGTCAAAGAGCAGAAAACTGTAAATTCAGTCCTATTTATTGGTTTGACTGATCTTCAATTCCATTTTAGACTCCCATTGAAATTTGTTCTGTGAAACTCTTTTTTTTTTTTTTTTTGAGTTTAGAATAATACTGATGATAACCGATGAATATGCTAAATTATCTAGTTCTTCTAAGATTTGAAGGTTGGTGGAAAGTTGCCTTTCTACCCTGTTGCAAGATTGGCGTATCATGTTCTCCACTTGTGTAATTTTATTTGCTTAAGGGACCCAACTCGTAGATAAGCTACATTTTGAACTTTATTTTTGTAATCATTTTTAACTGTAAAACTTAAGTTTGCTCAATGATTTCCATCTAATCATCTTATAATTTAAGCTTGCTGAAGGGTCAAATATTGTGTGGGTTAACATTAATGATGGTTTTGCTTATAAAAACGTATAAATTAAGTTTGTGAAAGGTCAAATATTGGGTGGGATTAATAAAAAAAATGATAGTTTTCGTTATAAAATAATATTAAAAATGAAAAAGAAAAAAAGACGCCCACACTATCAAAAAAAAAAAAAAAAAAAAAAAAAAATATATATATATATATGCAAAATACACAAATTCTCTATCCGCCCATGACGTTTGAATCACCATTTCAATACTAATATATGATTAATTATAAATTTAGTTCATATGATTTGATAAAAGTTAGAATTTAGAAAATATGGTTTCAAAATCTAGACTTTAGTCCATATATTTTGAAAAACTCTGTAATTTAGTTCAATGATTTGAAAAATTAGAATTTAGTCCATAAAATTTGATAAAATCTAAAAAATAGTCCATTGTTCGTAATTGTGGTGAATAAAATACGTAGAAGTTAGCTGTTTTTGTGTTTAATGATGAAAGTGTGAGATAAGGAATTAATTGGAAAAAAACATAATTCATACATCTCATTTATATATTTAATTCGTCTACGATTTATGAGCAACATGAACTATTTTTTAGATTTTATCAAACCAAAGGGACTAAATTCTATTTTTTTCAAATCATATAGACTAAATTATATATTTTTTCAAATCATAGCGAGTAAATTCTATATTTCTCAAAATTATAGGGACTAAACTCTAACTTTCGTCAATCAATATGAACTAAATTTATAATTTACCCTACTAATATATCAGATTATTAAATACTTCTGGTCCTTGCTTTAATTTTGAAGTCATGCATGGATAAGGAAAAATTTGGAGAAAGAAATGTGGGATAAAATTGATTTCATATTTGTTTAAGATGGAAAAAAACTTCTCCCAACTCCACATTCCAACCTCTCATTCTAATCACCCACTTTAAACTCTTATTTTAATTCATTTTTCTTCAACCCAACTTTTTTTTTTTTTTTTTTTTTTATATTACAACCTATTTTCCAAACAATCCAATTCAAACATGATTTTCATGCCATCCTTCATTCAAACAGCTTCATTTAAATATGGTTTAGGTTCAACTATTCATTTAAATCACTCAATTCTTTCACTTTTCATGATCAACTTTTTCCATCCAAATGTGTCATAATTCATTTGTCTTCTTTTGAGTAGGTCAATTATTTCATATAACTCAACCATAATGTAGGATAATAAACCTTAACCTGTGTTTGGACCACCATTAATAAAAGGGAAGAATGATATCAAGAATAATTTCCAGTTTTTGGGCAACCGAGAATCATTCATTCATAATCACATTTCTCTAAAATCATTTTTTTATTCTCTTCGTAACTACTTTCTATTCTTTTCGTAATAACTTTTTATTCTCTCCGTAATATTTTTCACGAGAATCATATTCATTATTTTATTTTTTTCATTATCTTTCTCTTTACTCCAAACACAATGAATCATTTTATTCGTAATCATTCTCTTACCCACAAACACAATTAATCATTCTCTTTCTAATTTTCTCTCAATTTTCATTCTTTCCATAATCATTCACATTCACATTGCCCCAAACGCACTCTTAACAATCCTCGGCTAAGAAAAAGTTCAATTAAGCCTTCATCTACCGGTTTTTCTGTCATAATATGCCTAACAAACCAAACATAAATACTCTTTAATTCATGTCATTATAATATATAGGTTCTTAGTTCAATGCAATGCAACCCTTTTGCCAAATAATCTTTCAATATAAATTAGTTCCAAAAATGACTTCTTTTTTTTTTTTAATTTCGAAACTAAATTATCCATTATTAAAAAATGAGGTAAATTAAATTTAGTTCTTATGGCTAAGAGAAAGTTAGAATTTAGTCCATATGATTTAAAAATCTAGACTTAAATCTCCATGATTTGATTTTGATAAATCTACAATTTCGTCTCTATAGTTTGAAAAATAGAATTTAGTCTCTAAAATTTGATAAAATCTAAAAAATAATCCAGCGTTCGTATTGTTGGTGTATAAAATATGTATAAACTAGTTATTTTTGTGTTCAACGATGAAAGTGTAAGATAACTAATTGATTGTACAAAAAAAAAACCATTTCATCCAAATAACATAGACTAGTTTTTAGGTTTTATCAAACTATAAAGACTAAGTTTTATCTTTTCAAATCATAGGGATTCAATTCTACATTTCTTCGAACCATAGGGAGTAAATTTTATATTTCTCCAAACCATATGAATCAAGTCTAAATTTTTAAACTGTAAGAATTAAACTCTATCTTTCTTCAAATCATAGGGACTAGATTTCTAGTCTCGGAAAAGAACTTTCATCTTTCAAAATTTTAAAGAGAGCAAGCTATGCACACGTCTTTATTTAATTGTGAAAACATTTACCAAATATCAACTTCCATATCTTTTTCTTCCGTAATTTCTCTAACGTAACTAAACCGAAATTAAAGTTGAATTCAAATAAGTTAAGAAATGTCAACAACTTTTTAGTTGAAATGTGTAGAAAATTAGAGTTAAAAAAAAAAAACCAAAACATCATATCAACATTCATCTGCCTAACTACTTTCAATCGATTATAGTGTTGAGATTAGCAAATAAAATTCCTTAATAAGAAGAGAATTATGGCACTAATTAACAATGGGATTGATCATACCATAAAGCAACTCTAGGCCTTAGCTATAATTAATCACATAAATGTGTAAATATAGCATATAAATTTTCAACTTTTTCGATAGAATTGTTGGGTGTATATATATATGTGTGTATATATA
>JBBMEG010000005.1:2808966-2824251 GCA_037832605.1 Cyclanthera cordifolia | reverse complement strand
TTCCCTTCGGGGTTTGTAATCTTTTTGTATTCCTTTTCATATTCTTAATGAGAAGTTTGTTATCTCTTCAAAAAAAAGTATAGGGTCAAGAATCACAACTCAAAGAAGACTAACTATTAAATTGAGGATAAACCTTATTTAATGTCGTAATAGACGCATGACCGAGATGACAATGAACATCGAATTGAGAAACAACTCCCGAAACAAGCAATAGGTTTGGACACTTGACTTTTGAAAACATAAACATGTTCTTTCCTAATAATCTGCTTTTACACACGATCCTGAAACAAACAATAGTCAGAATATAATGTTATATAGCAGTTAATGTTGGAGATACTCACCGGTGGTCTTTGTCCCACATTGAAAAGGTGAGAAGTCTTCATATGTGAGCTACTCCCCTTACTGTCAATTGTTTTGGTTTTGACGTGGAACGTCATACTATCTAATAGTTAAGATTACAAGTAAGTTGACGAATAGATATCAAATTGAAGAACAACTGAGGAAATGAAGTATAGATGTTAGAGAGAGATGATACGAGGTTGGCGATACTAGATCCCGGAACTGGGCTTGGATCCATCAGCTAAAGCAACATCTACCACAAATGCAGTGACAAAAGAGTCAAAAATAAACTAGTGTTACATGACATATGATTAGTTGCACTAGAGTCGATGACCCATTTGGTGGACAATGAAAGAAGACAATTGCACACGTTACCTGAAACTACAATAATTGTAGTCGAAGCAAATCTAGCTGATGACACAACCATTCATACCCTCCCTTACCAACAATAAACAAAAATAACAATACCTATAGGAAGTAATAACTCGCAAAAGACATGCAACACAAATCAATCGATCATCGTTCGAAATTCTCAAGCTCTCAAACACAAATCACCCACAAGTAATGCTAAAATACCGAAGTCGAGAAAAGACACAATTATCACGTGGAACCACAACACTGCATAAATTTTCAACCACATCAATTAAAACCCACGATCTGCGACATACACAGAATTGATTCCATGATGAATTAAGAAAACAAAGGAACCATGTCAAAATGCTCCAAATTCAATGTCACGCTCAATCTTCTGAGTATATAGTTTGATCATTTAACTTCACAAACCTCCGGAAACTGACTCGCAAACTTAGTGGACTGAATAATTAACTTCCAAATATGACATCCACCACCTAAATTCAATTCATCAAATCACTAGCAGAATACAATTAGCATAATGAATCGAGTCCATTCAAAAACTTGAAACCAACATGAATCCACTAAAAAACCTTACTTGAACAACCTTTTTCTCATCAAACTTGAGATTCAAAGGCATCAGAATTGCAAAATAAACTATGAAGATATGTCAAGATTGGTTAGGCGAGAAAAACTGGATGAATGGGTTGAAGAGTGGCGGCAGCGACCAAATCTTGAGGCGATGCGTGAGCTCTAACATGCCGCTCTGATGGAAACAAAAATCAACCAGGCTATATTTCGGCTCTTCGGCTTGCTCTAACAATAGTGGCTGTTCAAAATTATTTGTCAGAGAACGGCGGCCTATCAAGTACAGACACTGACACGAGACATGGATACAGACGCAAAATGACACTACGATATGCCATTTTCTAAAAAATTAGGACATAGATACGTTAATTGTTTTAGTAAATATGTAAATTTAGCATAAATTACTATATGTAACCTACTAAAAAGCATATAATATCAAGTTAATTACAATGGACTTCAAATAGGCATGTTGCGTGGAGATGGCGGCAAACAAGTATTTTAGAAGATGAAGGCGTATTTTTTTCCTGAAGAGGAAAATGTGATTGGTTTTTTGTGATAAATCAGAGTGATGATTTCTTTTCATTTTTCTTTTACCTTCTCCTTTACCTTTTTATTATTAGTTGACTATAACATTAATTATTTTGGGTTTGAGCTTTTAACATTTGGGCTCAACGACTACACATGTTTACAAGTTGTGTCCAAGGTGTATCCGAGGTGTGTCTGAAGTGTGTACGAATATTAACAAAATAATAAACAATAAGGCGTAAAATGGTGTGTTGGATTCGTGTCCTAGAAGTGTGCGGAAGAATGTGTGTCGGATACTATGGAAACCCTAACTACGAATGTCAAATTATGATCAAGGACAAATTTAATAATAAACTCTTAAAATAACTCGAACACTCTTTCCTTTTCATATTCCTTGACATTTGAGTTTTGAATCAAGCTTATTCCAAATATTTTCATAAAATCTTCACCATCATCCCCTCACTATTTTACATAAAAAACAGCATCCAAATCTTCTAAATCTGGAGTCGAAATAATTTTGGCATTTGAAACCCTGGTTTCTTTATTTGCTACATTGCTCAGATGAAATAATGAATCAAGTTCTCCATTCACACTATCTATACAGATTTGAGTGTTACAGATTGAGAAGATAATTAAATGCTAGTTGACAGTCGAATGCAAACTGAAGTTGATAATCCTCTATAAATAGATTTCCATAACCTAGTGTCTAAAATTGGTAAGATCATTTTTTATTATATCTATGAGTGTTCAGGTCAGCTTACGCCTACCTCAACTATTTTGACATGACGTGACAACGTGTAGGAAATTAATTTCTCGATAGGTGGCTATTATGTATGAAACTCTTAACATTTTGGCTCTCCAAGACCCTCTTGACCACTAGGCTAATCATAATGTTTTCTTTCTAGCGCACACCATGTGCTCATGTTTAGATTGATGGTTTTCACAGAACTCCTGTTTTTGCTGATGACATTCTTATTGGTGAGACGAGAGAAGGGGAAGATGTAAAGCTACCTGAAAAGTCATTTTGGGCTAAATATGTGAGTTTCAAAGAAAAGAATAATTATTCCATAGCCTTAAATTTTGATATATTCTAACTGGATTTGTATGCCTATAATGCCAGTGGATGTACTTGATACCACTTGGACTGATTGTTATGAATGCCATGACACAAGCAATGAACATGGTTGAAGAACCGGCTGGCGGGCAAGCAGGTGGACAAGCACAGGCACAGCAGTCAGCTGCTGCAATACAGCGTGGACCAGGTTCTTCCGCTGTAAGGCGACGATAGAAGCTTGGTGTGACAGTAAAGCCGACAGGAAAGCAGTGCATGGCCAGTGTGAATTGGTTTGTTTTCCTTGTAGTTTTCACTTTCAGCATAATGATTGAACTTAGAAATTTTTTTAGCAATGCATTTCTAACTCTGTGAAAGAGCAGAATAGCGTAAATCCCATTTATTTGTTTGACTAATCTCTAATCTTCACTTCTGTTTGAGACTCCATTGAAATTTGTTCAGTGAAGGTCTTATGTTTTAGTTTGAAATTGAGATGATGCTCATGACCGTCAATGCTATAGGTTATATGATAAAATCAATTAGACAGCTTTGAAGAATGTGAGACAGTTGGGGCAGTTCAAATTAACCAGCACTTGTCTATCAAGGCACACTACTTAATATTGCAGTTAAGTAGATCAAGGGATGATGCTGAGATGAGAAAAATCACTGTCTTCGACATCTTCTCTAAGGATGGGATTAGCTTCGGAAATTCAAAAAAAACGATATCAAGAATCTGTTCGAAGACTTTTCAATAATGATATCATCAACAACATCGGCCTTAATAAAACCTACATGTCTTATATGTACAAGATCATAGCTAGAGTGCTCTCTGGCCGACTCAAAATGGTAGTTCCGAGTACCACTACAGAATTTTAGGCAATTTTTTTATGCTATATTGTGTAACTTTAAAGAGACTAAATAGTTTCGGAGAGTGAAATTATATAAAAGAATACAAGGAATACTAATTTTACAAAGAAATCTTTTACGTAAAGAGGATAAAATTACTATAAAGGACAAAAACTAGAATATACACTAAACCGTGTAATCAACTTTAGCAGTTTTCTTTATATTCCAATCTTCACGTATTTAGTAGACACCAAACCTTGTATTTTCTCAAAAATAAAGTGACAATTAATTTCAATATGTATGGTCTTGAATTATTTGATTAATTTTCCTTTTTGGTATATTATTTCATTTGTAATTCTCTTCGGAACATGTAATTTCCTTAGTGTAAATTTGCCTTATTTAGAGAATTGAGCTCAATTTAAGACAGATAATCGTAACTATTCATTTATTAGATTATTGAATAAGGACATAATTCTATTCTCTCCAAAATTTACATGATATCAGAGCAGAAATTTCTATTATTTTAATTTTAATATCAAGCATTGAAAGAGTTAAAGTCTTTAATACAATAAGCTTAATTTTCAACCTATAATGGGCAGCACATAGCACACTATTTTATCAAAGTAATTTTAAATTTTAAATTCGCAAATTAATTATGGAGGACATAATTAATAGGAGCATAGAGTTTCATTTACTAAACTAGGAAATTGACATTTTGTTATACTAATTTAATATTTATTGAATAAATATTAATGAGAAAATGAATAATTTATTAAATAAATTATTATAAATAATTATTGGATAATTATTTATTAAATAGATCTTTAATTAATATATTAGACATATTATTTGTATTAATGATTATTTGATCATTATTAAAGAGAAAAACATAATTAATATGTTGGACATATTAATTGAATTAATAATGATTGGATAGTTATTAAAGCAGAGAAATTAATATATTGAATATATTCATTTGTTATTTATTTTATTATAATATAGGAATATATTATGAGATTAATCATTATTGGAATTAAATTTAAAAAAAAAAAATATATATATATATATATATGAGATTTTTGAAAATCAGAAGGGAATTTCATCTCCTAAGAAGGGATGACATTTTTGAATTTTGCATTTAAAAAGGAAAGAGGGAGAACCTTTGATTTTTCCTATTATCCTTTAATCATTGATATTAAAAGATATAATATTTTCCTAATTTAAATCATTCATCCTATTGGATAAATATGAGGTCTAAGAGATCTTCATTCTCATCACACTCAATTTTAGAATAATTTATCTCAAATAGAGAAATCTCCCCGAAAGCTGAGACCTCTCTTCTTCTCCATAGTCAGATCTTTGACAAAATCCCAAGCTTCTCACCAAGCACTTGTGTAGCAAATGAGTCATAGTCTAGAAGACAGGAGGAGATCTTTTCAAGATCGTCAGGAGAATAGTCGATCCTACTCAGCATAAGAACCGTGAGACTAGATCAGAGTCATCAGTCAATGTGAGTATGATTTAACAACATGTCAATCACTTATGAATCAACGTGTAGATTAATTACAGTAAATATTGTGATTTTTTTTTTGTAATCACAGACTTCTGCTGCGCTGAATGCATTATTGTTGTTGGAATCTTTTAATGGGTGAGTTTTAGTTTTCATTGGATGAATGTTCAAAGTTTTTTTTTTTAGAGATTTTTGGGTTTGATATTAAGATTTTTATTTTTTCTTAGATCATTTGTAAATTCAAGAGATTGGGTATATGAAACACTTTGTATATTTTTTTTCCAAATTTTTGCAATTTGGAATTGACAAAAAGACGAAGAACACGAAGAACATCGCCAACAACACAAAGAATGTGATGAACACTAAGAAGGGGAAACACCAAAAAGAAGGGGGAACCTGCCGGAGGTAGGGCGGCATCGGTAGTGGCGCGGCCCGGCAGTCGGCTGCTGCTTAGAGCAATGACTTGACTCAGGGGTTGCGCTTCACCATCTCACCCACCAACGACAACTAGGTCGTCGATGAACCCTTTTTTGGGGTGTTTGGCTTATGCCAAAGAGACCCGCCCAAGAGTCACTCTGAGATTTTTTTTTTTTTTTTTTTCTCCATAAAAAATTGACATTTTTTCTTTAAATATTTTTAGAAAAGACTAGGGTATTAAAAAAAATTATTTGAAATTTTTTAGAAAATAAACCTGATATTTTTGAAAAATATAATGGGTATAAATTATGGTTAATATTCTAGGAAATATGAGTAACCATAAATAATTAAAAGATTTTTAAATTCAATCAATTGTCTTTGGAATTTTTTTTTTGGGGATAATTTTAAGGGAATTTTTCTGAAGTTATTTAAATATTAAAATATTTTTATAAAATATTTGAGAAATATTTAAAAGGATTAGTTATTGCCGGATAAAAGTATCTAGAAGATCAGATCAAGAAGAATCAAGATATTTCTTGAAGAATATCTTAGAATAGGGTGACGGTTTAAATTTCGTAGAATTATGTCAAATATCAAATTGGTCATTAATTGTTTAGATGATACTTATATATATATATATATATATATGTTTTGATTGTTGCAAAGAGCATGTCATATAGATTTAAAATCCCACCAAAGGTTAAAAAGATTGATGCATACTAAATATGTGTAAAAACCACCGTAGAGAGGCCCAGTGGTCAAGATGAGCCTTGGTGCTTAAGGTGATGAGCCTTACTTTTTTAAGGGTTTCCTTAACATCCAAATATTATAGGGTCAGACGGTATGTCACGTAACAATAGTCGAGGTGCACCCAAGTTGGCCCGGATAGTCATGGATATCCACTTAAATCTTTAGTTAATAGGATTAATAAAAGAGTAATTTTATTCTATGGGGACTTTGTGCAGACTCGATTTTTAGTGTAAGAACTCAGGAATTTACATTAAAACTCAATGTAACCAATATAGATAAAAGATTGAAACTTGCATCAAGAACTTGCATCATGAGATCCTAGTTAGGATACATGTCGGTAGTTTGAGTCAACCCTCTTCAATGTGTGTTCACTAAGGTTAAGAATAGGGTGAGTTTCTTGAAAAGAATTGGATTGTGATTTCAATCAGTATTTGACCTATCGTTTGATGACAGTTACTAAGAAGGATTAGTAGGTTCAAATTAGATGAGCTACACTATCAAAGGATTGGTTAAGAAGTTAACCAAGTCCTAGATAAAAAATGACAACTAGAACCATAGTGGTTTTGAGCTTTTCGGTTGAAAGAGTCTTATGTTAAGGAGAAGCATTTGACCTATCATTTAATGACACTTGCTCTAAGTCTTTGTAGTTATACCATGACATTAATAACATTAATTATAGGGTTTTTTGTGATTTTAACTTGAGAAGTTTTAAAATCAATTTTTATGTCAAACATATGAACCACATTTTTAATCACAAGCAAATTAAAATGTTCTTTTTCCTTATTTTTGTAGCAATATACTTTAAAAAATGCAACTATGACATGTAAAGTCTTAACCAAAAGAAACTACAAGTATTGAATGGTAGAGTTGGACTCAATTCTTCAACAACTTGATCTAATCTTTGTTCTCTATGAAAATAAACTTCTTCATCCACCCTTGGAAGTTTGATGTGTGGAATACATTTGTTGAAATCTAGAAAACTTCTTAGCCAAGTTCTTTATCTTGGCAAGTATCCTAGAAACACTTTGGGATGTGTTTGAAGATTGTCTTGATTCAAGAAAGATACTTAGCCATTTGTATTTCTTACCTCGTGAATAAGATGCTTCATTCAAGTATGATAGTGCTAGACAAGTTCGGGGATCCGAAGAAGAGGTGCACGCTTTATCAAAGCTGGAACGAACTTTGGCATTATTGAATCACTTCATAAAGTTATTCAGGTTCTAGAAACTAATCCAAATGGCTTTGCACGTGATGGGAAATTTGGTTCATTGTAAAAATCTGCACCACGGTTGAAATATTTTTAAAATCATTTTACTGTCAGAAACTTTATCGTGACAATGATTTGTGATAAGGATGAAGCAAGTATTGCTTCAAATGATATTCAGAAAGCTTGGGGCTAAGATGCATTGGATGCAAGTGGTGAAGGATGCAGTTGGACTTCTACGCACAAAATAAGAAGTATCTGAAGTTTCAAAGACTAGCTTTCGAAGTTGACGTGAAGAAATCAACATAAAGATTAGATCACTTTTCCTTTTATTTTTAGAAATAGTTGTCTTTTATATATTCATTTCATTAGAAATTGTAAAAGATTATTCTTTGAAAGATACACCTTATTTATTGCATTATAGAACAACTATTCTTTTATAATAGAGATTGGATTTATATTTTGGATTAAAAAATGATTTGGAGTCTTGTTCGGCAACTGACAGATAATAACTAAATAGTACTAAAATGGTTTTAGTCACACTGCTTCTAAAAGATTAAAAATAGTAGAACAAACAAACGACAAAGAGTTTCTCCAAAATTTGATACATATCTTTGACATTTAAGGTTAGATCATATAAACTTTAATAGAATTGAAAGGTTAGTAAAAAATAGTTCTCTAATTGGGTTGGTGATGGTGTAATGACCAGACCCAAACCATGGGTCCAAACCTAGGGCCTTTATCCTAAATGCATGAGTTTTCAACACTTAGATGATGTGGGCATATGTCCTTAAAAATAGAAATAATCGATTAAAAGAATTAAATGTCATTAAGTTCAAAAGTTCTAAAATCATGTTATGGGTACCCGAGTAAAAATCCAAAACACAACATCTTTTAAGTACCAAAAGAACACACATGCCTTGAAATTATGTTGAAGGAACATAAAGAAGATAAATAGTAAAGAGTGCAGCGGTGCATATGGTCAAATCCAGCTCGATCATCCATCTCGGTACATACCTGTTATACCTGTAGAATTCCATAGTGGAAAAGGGTGAGTTCGTGAAAACTCAGTAAGGATCCCCAACTCGGGATCAGACATGAATATAATCGAAATAAAGTATCAATATTAACAACAATTAAGCACAACATAAACCTCAATCAAAGGGTTCATAGACCCAAGCTTCAGTAAAACTTACATATTAAATAAGGTTCCATATGGGACGACGGTGTCGATGCACTCACCAAAATCAAGTCTTGTCCCCTATGTGACGACAGTGTCAATGCACGCACCAATAAGAGTCTTGTCCCCTATGGAACGTCGGTGTCATTACATGCACCAGAAACGATATTGGTCCCCTATGGGACGGTAGTGTCGATACACGCACCAAAAAGAGTCTTGTTCCCTATGAGACATGGGTGTAGGATAGTTTGCTATGGAACATCCCGGCCTATCACGCACCTTAACTGTTTTGCAACGATTCTATAACATCAATTAAGAAATCATAATCTATGAATATCCCCACAACACATAACAGAATATAACCTATCGGTTCAATTCTATCTCAATAATCATGAATATGTCAGTCTTCTAAATAATATAATAACATCAAATAAGCAGGAAACCATACAAGCATCAACACAACATCACGATTACAAATAGTCGCACATTGATATATAATTATATGTTCAATTTCATCTTAGATAACTAGTACCAAACCAAACATCACAAATCATACAGTCATCAATCAATTAAGTTATCAGCACATGAGACATCCTATTTTGGTACATTCAAGTATTAAACCACAAGATATCAAGTTGAGGATATGTTTCCATTACCTTACGCGATCCCACGAGCAAGCTCCTACGCCCAAGCCAACGTTCTACGAAGGCTAGCACACGAATGGAGTCCTAACAATTTAACGGGTCAAAACTAGCACCTAGACTCTTGAAAATTGGTTTGAGATGCCAAAATTAGTAAAGAGAACCTAACTTTGAAAAACGTGTTTTCGGGACTCGCGACCCGGTCAACCGAGTCAAGGATGGTGAAATATGGTCAAACAGTCAACTATCTCATTCTTCCAAAATTAAAAATCATTTTTTTAACCTTCACTAAATCAATTTTGGTTTATATGTTTATAAATAAATTTTAATAATTTCCAATAAAAAAATACATGGGTCCCACCAACAAATATAATAATTTTATATTCATTTTCTTAACAATTTTAAAGCCTAAGAGGCCCTACATGGGTCATCTTATTTTCTCACCTCCCACTTTCTTTTCTAAATTCCATTAATGAAGTTTAAACAAGCTTAACAACTTAAACCACCCATGGGTTCACAAAACACCCCGAAACAAAAAAAAACGATCCTTACCAGCAGTTGTCTCAACGCGAATCGGCTGCATGGATCTGCATGGCGAGCTCGAATGTGACTGGCTCGGCGAGGCCGATGGCGCAGATTGCATGGCAAGGCACGAGCGAACGACGTCGACAGGGCAAATCGGCACGACGACCATGCGCGATCGAAGTCGGGGGACTGAGCGCGGGCAAACGACCAGCAGGATCGTCCTGGGTTTGGCAGTGGTGCAACGGCGTCGGGTGTACACCTCGGGCTGCTGGCACGAGACTGCTTGCGACCTGCAACGCGGGAAAGGCGACCTCACCAGAATGCTCCCTACAGCGGTGGTCGTCGAAAAAACTAGAAGAAAGAAAGGAAAGGTGTTGGTCGGGTAGCAAAAGAAAGAAGAAGGAGATTGGGAAGGTGGCGTACGAAAACCAACAGAGGAGAGAGAGGTTTGGACAAAAAAACTAATATATTAAATACATTTAAAAACTAGGTCAAATCAATTTCTAAAGATGAAGAATAGTGTTTGTTTTGAGTGGCTAAGAAAAGTAGAGCCAATGAGAAGGGGTTTTGGAATGGGTTTTGACCCAAACCTTCTTGGAATTCCTCAAACTTTATTTATATAAACAACATTTAATCACATTTAATCTAATTTAAGCCACCAAATAAAATCAATTAATAATTACTTAAAATCTCGTTATGCTCATTTAGTTAATTTCTAACAGAATAATGTATTCTTCATTTTAATTAATAAATAAAATCAATAAGGATTTTCAAACTATTACAACTTGGAAAATAAAACCCAATTTTCGTTAATAGTAAAAATTCGGGTTGTTACAAATGGACATGTTACATGTATGTAAATCTCACATAGTAGGCAAGATGACTAAAAGACCCTTTACAGTAAAGAGGACTAGAGCCAATCAACCTTTAGAGCTTATATATCATGGTTGGGAAGGCATGAATAGTTTATATCCTTTACGGAAGAATACTCAAGATATGGGTACATTTTGTCTAATGCAACACAAGTAGGGGACTCTTGAAAAGTTCAAGGAGTTTAAGATTGGTGTTGAGAACCTTTTAGATAAACTAATTAAGACATTACGATTAGATCATGATGAAGAGTATATGGACTTGGATTTCTAGAACAATATAGTAATATGGAATAATGTCGCAACTCTCGGCACCTAGAGCGCCTCAACAGAATGATATTTCTGAAAGGAGAAATAGAACCCTTTTGAAAATGGTTCAATTGATAATGAGCTTTGCTTAACTGCCGATATCATTTTTTGGATACGCATTGGCCATTGTGGCTATTTGTGCTTGATTTGCTACTAGTGCATCAAAATTCGCTTTTTCACCTTTCTTTGCTAATTTTCTAGAGGGATTGGACGAAAATTGTTCAAATATATGGTTTCAATAATTCCATAAGGTTCATTGTATGTCTTTCTTAACAACGATCCATTTGCAGATGCATTCAGTATTACCTTTGTGACTAGCTCTAACACATAATAAAATTGTTCTATTTCAATGGAATAGGGTAGGCTATGATACAGCAAATTCCTTATTAACTTTTTAAATCTCTCTTAGGCTTCACTAATTGATTCATCCTCAAATATTCTAAATCATACGATCTCATTCCTTACTTCTACAATTTTCGGAGAGGAAAATATTTAATAAGAAACTTTCCAGCCAGTGCATTTCAAGAATTGATTGCGCCAAGAGGTAAAGTATCCACCCAACTTTAGCATTGACCATTAGAGAATAAGGAAACAACGTAAGTATGAGATCTTCTTGTGTAACTTCAGGCATTTTAAACGAATCATTGACCCCTAGGAATGATCTAAAATATTCATCCGGATCTCCAGATATTTTACTCTGAAATTGTCTAATGGTTTGCAGCATCTGAAACATTATAGGTTAAAACTCAAAAGACCTTGCTCTAATCTCGAGCCTCACTATGCTCGGATTTAAACATGAATATTCATAAGCCTTACTAGCTATATTCATATCATCTAATACAACATAAGGGTTAATTGTGGTTAATATTCACATTCTCATTGCTGGGCGCATTAGGTAAATTATTACCTCCTTGTTGAGCCATTCTTTCTCGTCTATTCCTTCACTCTTTTTGACGTCTACGATGATATGTTCTCTCAGTCTCAAGAACAAAGTTGAAAAGAGTACTTAAGCGTTCACTTATGCAGTTTTAGCATCTTACAACCAAATAATTTAATTAGTTAACCTTTAAAAATCAAGTGAAAATCTCAAAACAAATAATGAACTCTTAAAATAAAAATTAATTCCCAACAACGACGCCAGAAACTTGATGAGTTTGTGTGAAACAACTACTATAAATGTGGTAGGGACAATTTAGTTCCTAACATGGATGTGATAAAACATTTATAAAGTTAAAAAAAAAATTCACACAGAATAAAACGCAAGCATACGTTGTTGTTTGTAATCAAGTAATAAATTCGTAAGTCATTTCCACAAGGATTGATTGTCTTAAGAATTATATATAGTGAATTACTTTGCAGTATAAATGAAATTATATTGTGATTTGTTTATTTAACATAAGGAATTGAAATGTGCAGAATGCTAAGTTATCATCATCCAGAATGCGACAGACATTGTAAAGAACGATCTTTCAATCTACATTAATGATAGTACAATTGACTAAATAAAATAAACTAAGTTAAGTAACATGGTTCAATTTATAAGTTATGAATGCAAGCAACATTATTAAGACAATTTAATGGTAAGAATAATGATGAACTCTACACTTAGATTATGTCTTATGTCGAAGTAAAGGAAAGGAAATTGCGTCCCTCTAGGAAGGGAATGAAATTTTCGAAATTTATGTTTAAAAGAAAAAGAGAAGAAAATCTTTTATCTAAAAGATTTTTTTTTAATAGCTTTATGTATTGGATATCAAAGTTATTATATTTTTCTAATTTAAATGGTTCATTCTCTACCATAAATAGAAGGTCCAGGAAGTCTTCATTCTCATCTCATTAAATTTCAAAGTAACCTATCTCAAACAAAGAAACCACTATAAAAAGTTGAGATCTCTCTTCTCATCCTCTATAGTATGAACTCTGACAAAATAATTCCTAGCTCCATTGTCTAAAGGCTTTCAACCAAGCACTAAGTGTAGCAAAGAAGTCATAGCTTGAAAGACAGGAGATGATCGTTCAAGATTGTCTAAGGGAATACTCAGTATAAAGACCTACCAGAATTGATCAGAGGTGTCATTCAATGTGAGTATGGTTTTATCAACAACAAGTCAATCACCTAGGGTGTTGCATGTAGATTTATATGATTAATCAAGATAATTAATTTGATAAATTATTGTGAAAATTTATTGTAATCACACATTTTCGTCGCATTAATTGCATGCCTCTACTCTTTATTCCCAACACAAACGGTCTATAATATCTTGTAAGACCCACGAAACTATGGATTTCTGTAATTAAAGTTGGTTTGGATCAAACACTAATTACCTTAATCTTCGTTTTGATCAACTGAAATGTCATCTTTAAAAATAATGAGACTAAAAAATACCACCCTTTCGAGCCAAAACTCACAATTTGAGAACTTTTCAGATAACTAGTTCACTCTTAAATTGCCAACATTACTTTCAAATGTTGATCATGCTCCTTCTTAGTCTTTGAGTAAACCAAAATTTCATATATGAACACAATGACAAGTAATTCAAGAATGCTTTGAATACTCTGTCTATCGTGTTCATAAGATGCAACTGGTGCAATGTTCAACCCAAAAGTCATAATGACTAACACAAAATGGCCATATATGAACCTGAAAGTTTTCTTCGCGATGCCCTCATTCCGAATCCTTAACTCTTGATAACTAGACTACAAATCGTTCTTGGAAATAATAAAACCACCTTATAGCTGGTCAAACAAGTCATCAATCATTGGCAACATATAATGGTTCTTCATAGTCACCTTATTCAATTCTACGTAATCAATACACAGTTTCATCAAACCGTCATTCTTTTTAACACACAAAGTAAATGCCCGCCAAGAAGAAACACTAGGACAAATGAAACCTTTATTTAGCAGCTTTTGAACTTAAACTTTAGTTGTTTCAACTCAGATGGTGCCATCTAATACATAGCCTTTGTGACGCAGATGAGGCACGACTCTTTGCAAATGAAGCTCTTGGAGGAGAGACTAGCTTGGTTTCGCACCACGTGCGAACTAGAGGTTTGGTGGCAGTTATGGCATTTTTCAACAAACATACCGATTAACGACTACTTGTAGGATCAAAGAAGAAATTGAACTTTTAGGGGCTTGGTTGCACGATTTTCAAGGTAGGATAAAGACAAAATAAAATTGTTTTGCCTGACATTGATAACTTTCGATAAGAGAGTTCGTTGGCCTATTTGGATGATAAACTTTAGTATAAAAATATATTTATAAGCATTTTATGTCATTACTAAGGAATTTTGGTATAAAACGTAAACAATAACAATAGAAGTTACTTTTAGTAGTAAGAGGGAAAATGATAAAATCAAAAGAAAAAATAGTCCTTTAAAGCTAATTGCATTCCATTGTGGTAAATTCTCAAGGATCACTAATTTCTTCTATGATTTCAGGAAACTCAAAGTTGTCGCTTCACCTTAATCAAGGAAGAAGAAGGTTGTCACTTCATCGTTAGACAGTTAGAGGTCGAAAGAGCACAAGGTGATCACATTGTTTTAGAAGAATTAGAATAACAAACACTACAAGAAATTAATCCTTCGGCGACGAAGACTTCTGTCGTCGAAGGTACCAAATTCTGTCGCCTTTGGCTTCGGCGACAGAAAAAGGGCCGTCGCATTTTCCTATTCTATTTGTCGCTTTTGCTCCGTCGCCGTTGCAAAATGCGACGAAGTCTTGGCTTCGTTGGATTTAACAACAACGACGGAGATGATATTTCGTCGCCTTTGGCTACCAACAGCGACAGAGCATTATTCTTCAATTCAAATGCGACGGAGTCCTTGTTCCATCACATTTGGTTGGCAACGGCGTCAAAAATATTCCTTGTCGCATTTGCTCTCTGTTTTTTTTTAAATTAATATTTAAATGGATTTTAATTGCTGAATATTTATTATTTACGACTTTAATTTCAATGTTTGAGTCATGCAAACATTGAAATGATGAAAACAAATTCTAAGATATTAATAACGAAAATGAAATAGTCGAATTCATTACATAAAAAAAAAATGTTTATTCAATGTTAATAGCATAAAGGAAAATAAATAACGACACTAACATAAAGAGAAAGACCTATCCCTAGACGTCGAACGAGTCTTTCCTCGTGCTAATCCGATGAACTCATCGTATGTCTGCA
>JBBMEG010000005.1:2793859-2808866 GCA_037832605.1 Cyclanthera cordifolia | reverse complement strand
GAAGGGGCGATTTTTGCATTCTGTAATCGGGGGCAAAGGCGACGGAATTAAGCTCTGTCGCCTTTGCCCACCAAAAAAAAATAACGTTAGGGCAAAGGCGACAGAGAAAGCTGTGAAGTCGCTGAAGCCCAAAAATTTTCCGCTCAAAATTGGTTTTGGGGGAACTGATTGGGCAAAGTCGACGAAGGCGCTTCTGTCGTCGCCTTTGCAATGAGGAAAGGCAACAAACAAATGTTTGTCGCCGTTGGTGTGAAACAAAGGCGACGGTGTGATTTTCTGTCGTCGTATCGTATCAACAGCCATAGAATTTTCTTCCGTCGCCGTTGCTCTCGTCGCCTTTAGGGTTTTTTCTTGTAGTGAAAATACCCGCGAATCTAGGGTCACATAATCAAAGGGAATTGCTTGAAGATTTGATTGTGTTGTTGTGATTCAAACTACCAAGCTTGGAAATGAAAGAGGATCTATGCATATAAAATGAGGTTACTGCAAAAGAAAAAAAGATTAGTCAATCGATCTAACAATTGTAGAACTCAACGCCATTTCATATGTTTTTGAAAAGCTTTGGAGGTTTTGATCTTAACTACTAATTCAATCCAGATGCTGTCAACGTTCACAGTCATAAGAGTTTCTTAAATTTGCCTTTAAGTTTAAGTTTTTAGTTATTCATTCTAGTTGGATGATTTTCGGTTGGTTTGCATGTTTCGAATGAACTTGTTTGATTATAAAAGCTGCAAGATAGTTATTTCATTTGAATTTACCTATTATGTGATGATTGGTGTGCATTATTTAATCATTTGTTTTCAGACGAAACCATGATCAGCTAAACGAATTCGGGTAGGTTAAAAAAGGTAAGGAAAGCGATTTGCTTCACATAGATTTGACAAAGAAGTTATGAGAATTAAAATGTTAGCTATTTTGATTAACAAATGTTGACCGATCATCCACATGAGCTTGTTTATTAATTGATTCAAGAGAAAAAGTTAATAAAAGACATGCTAATCATTTTTATTCAATTACGCTAGAACTCTTGTATGTTTAGTGAGAGTTGTACTTAAAGTTGGAGAGAGAAAAGTGAGCTTTGAAATTTGTGCTTGGACAAGTAGAGGTAAGGTCAGTCAAAAAGGATATTTGTCAATAAAAACTTATGCCTAATTGTAGAAAAGTCCTTGATCATTGAGATAAGTGAAGTATGAAACTTCTGCCTACTGTAAGTTAACTTGAAGCGATGCGAGACAACTTCCCCGATCCTTAACAGACGTCTTGTTTCCCCATTGATTAATTTTTCTAAGATTTTCTCTCTTGTTAGTTGTTTGCAGTTATTTACTTATAGCATTTTTACTTAGTTTATGCATAAATCCCCTGAAGTCGTTCTTTTATTACCCAACTAGCTCTTATGTTAAGATAGAATTGTATTCATACCAATCTCCGTGGGAACAATAAAACATATTTACTACTTGCTGTAAAGTTCAACTATGTATACTTGCACAAAAGCAATTAGCATTTTGCTTCGTTTAGTTATAGTATCACTTGCCATAATAACTACAAATATTCACGCTTGCTCAACTTTGCACGAGATATCAATCCCAAGAAAAAAAAAGTAGAAGTGAGATTTGACAATGGAGTTGTACTTAAAGTTGAAGATAGAAAAGTGAGATTCGACAAGAAAAGTTAGAGGCTAGGATTAGACAAAAAGGATATTTATGAATAAAAAACTTAAGTCAAGAGTAGAAAATTGCCAAACTATCTTTAAAAACTATATAGAAATTATTTAAATTAAGAGGCTGTTTGGGGTGGGGGTTGGGTTCCCAACCCTGTGTTTGGGGACCCAGTGCGGGTGGCTTACACTTTTCTATTTCCTTTTCTTTTTTTTTTCTTCAGTTATTTTACATTTTCTAAATTAAATATATATACATTATTCAAAAATAAGTTGTTCAACAATTGAGTCGAACATGGACTCTTAAAATGAGTGAAATATTGTTTACCAATTAGTCTATTTAATTAATTTATTTATAGATTGTATATATTTTATTTATGTGTATTTACTTTACTTTCAATATTTATAAACCATGTGCTTTTTACAATATATCTTGCTATTTAAATAATATTTGTAATTATTTATATATTATATTTAAATAATATTTGTATTATCATAAATATCTATTTGATTTTTTTGATTATTGTTTGTTTAATCAATTATTTTACTTCATTTGATAATTAAAAAATATGTTTCTTCTATTTTCATATTTATTTTCAAACTGTAGTTAATGAATTTGAAAAAAAAAAATCATTCTTTATATCACGTTCTTTAAAAATATTTATAATTATGATCATCAAACTATAACAAATTTTAAATTTCATAAATAATAATAAAATGTAAATAAACTTTAAATATGTTATTTTCTAAATAAGAAAAAAAATGTATTTAATAAAATAAGAAATGAAACTTATTATTTTTTTTAAACTTCAAAATGTTATTTTATGAATATTCAATTAAAATTATTATATTAATTATTTTACTTTTTATAAAAAAAAATAATTTCATCCTATCACATCTCATCAATCAACTTTTATCACATCACAACTCACCTCTAACATCAACTTACTCACACTTTCTATCTCAACCCATCACCCCCAAACAACAACTTCCTAACACTTCTCATCTCAACTCTTCCTATTCAAACGCGCCCTAAGAGGAAAGCTATGGAGACTAAATTGAAAAAAAAAAGAAAAAAAAAGAAAGAGATATTGGCTTGTTACAAAAATAGTCAATGTACTTGTACTGAAAGCTATGGAGACCAAATTAGAAAAAAAAAAAAAAGAAAAAAAGAAAAAGTACACATTAGCTTGTTACAAAAATAGTCAATGTACTGTTACGTATACATTTATGAACATTGAAAAAGAGTTGGCCTCCAAAATTTTGAAACCTTCATCTAGGCATGTGCGGTGGAAGTTTAATTTTTTTTGTTGAATACAAATTAGAAAAGAGAATTACCGATACCCATTTCTATAAAGTTCAACAATTACATCTTTATTATTTTTATAATTTAATAATATTTTGTGTAAATGATTAAAATTCTTAAGCTTTAAATTATTATTATTATTTTTTGAGTTGAATAGAAATTTAGAATAAGAATTTAAATGGGTAATGGTCCAATATATGTACTATTACCCCCATTTTTATGAGTTGAAAAATGGAGATTTGGTTAGTCATTATTAGTTGACTAAAATTAAAGAATGCAATAAAGTGTAATTTAAAATATCTCGTGTACGTCAAATCGAGCATAGCTCAAAAAACATAATTTAAAATACTTCGAGGATGTCAAAATGAACATAATTCAGTTGGCATTAACGACACATTAATATCTACTCGAGCAATGATTTGAGTATTCCTAATATTTTCTTCCCTCACCGCTTATATCATTTATAAAACAAAAAAGAACCCGAGGACAAAAAAAAAAAAACGGTATGTCAAAAAAAAAAAAAAAAAAAGGGAAGAAAACGGACTCACGCAAAGAACATGCGAGGAATGGCATAAAACAAAAAAAAAAAAAATTGCCCTTAGTGGTTTAAAGTAATGCGGCTGTGAGTTTATTTATTTATTTTTTTTAACTCTCTCACTCTCCCTCTCGCTCCGAAACCATGGCGGCCGCCGTAGCGCTTTGCCCAGCTTCCGTTAAAGCTCACAAGCTTTGTTATTCACCAATTGTCTCTAGTCATGTCTTCTCCAAGAGTTTTATCGGCCACTTCCAGAAAGTGCAGAAATGGCAGAGTTTTCAGCTCCAGAGGCTGCATGTCTCTTCTGCTGCTGTTAATCATAATGCAATTGCTCTAACCGACTCTTCTCCTTCCGCCATTCGTTCAACGTAAGTCCTGGCGCTCAATTATTCTTCAATTTCCCTACTTATTGTTTTTCCTTTTCTTCAGTATCTTGTTCCAATGGTTATTTCCAGTTTTTCTTTTTTTGAAGTGGCAAGTATAATCCGCTTGGTTGATTCACTGTTCAGTTTGATTTTGACATTTTTTCTTCTTCTTCTTAAGAATATCATTTAATTTAGTGCCGAGATATGTCCATTTGTTTGAATCATTCCTTTACCTTCTCTCCAAGAATCAGTTATTTTGTTAATTAGGAAAGATCTCCTGTCGGCCAAAATAGATTAACTGCTTATTTATTTATTTTTAAATATCAAAACAGTTTGACGAGTATTGAGTTCACTTTCACCCTTCTATTTCTTATCTGTTTTTGTTCTCTTGTAATTCTTTTTCATCCAACCTTTTTCTTTTTATGACTGATAATATGATTGGTATCTATAACGTTTTAATTGCGTCTCTTTAGTCCTATAATTTTAAGAAGTTTCAATCATTTCCTTATGCAAACGAAACGATCTTTTGTAATTTAGGCAATAAAATTTAGGAGATCAATTTGTAATTGAACCCTTTTTATTTTTCCGGTGAAAAATCCAACTCATTATTTTTATTACTTTGGTTATTACATTTTGTAAATGCCAAAGGGACCATTTATTCAATAGCAGTATTTTTTTCTTGTAACTCTTATTGTGCATGTTATAATGTTCAAGGTGACATAACATTCATTTTTTGCTTCCAGGGTGAAGCGACACACTATATCTGTGTTTGTTGGTGATGAAAGTGGAATAATAAACCGAATAGCAGGTGTCTTTGCTAGGAGAGGTTACAACATTGAGTCCCTTGCCGTCGGATTGAACAAGGATAAGGCTCTGTTTACCATTGTTGTCTCTGGAACAGAGAATGTCTTGAGACAAGTTGTGGAGCAACTAAACAAACTTGTCAATGTCATTAAGGTTTGGTTGATCCTATATGGTATCTTTCTTTATTTGGGAAGATGCATGGGTGGGTGGGCAATCCTTTTGCATACAATTTCTTATTTCTTTTTTGAGTGTAACAACAGTTAGGGGTGGAGGTTTCTGGAATTGTTTATATATTCTGTATTTTATTATTTATTGTAATTCTAATATTAGGTCCTTTTGGCTCACTAATAGCTAGCTAGGTTTACTCTTGTCTTCCCTATTTAAAGGCATTTGCCTCTATGAATAAAATTACGACGACTTTTTAGTCTCAATATTGTTCACATGGTATCAGAGCCCTCTTGGGTTTTTCAAAATTAGTGTTTGGTGCATGCATTCGAGAGGTTTTTCGACTTGTGGGTTTGCCGTCAGGAGTAGTCATCAGAAGTCAGATTCGATGTCTGTCAATTGTCAGAAAATGTCTATCATCTTTCCGAATCGTATGTTACTTGTCAGTATTTCTCGGAGTCAGTTTTCGACGAAACCAACACCAAAATACTTGGTAAGAGTCAATCTACACATCAATAAATTTTTTGTCGCGAAACATGTCTGACGCCTTGCTTCAGTGATTGACAACCAAATCTTTTCGATGCTCATGAGGGCTCGTGGACAATGTTTTTCGAGACTCGGTTTTTTGGGTATTGTTTGTGAGGAGAAGATTTCAGGTGGGTTCGTGAAGTTAGTTTTTGATTTTCAGCCTCTGTTCTCTTGTGGTTCATTGTCGAGGGTATTTCTTCGATTTTTTTTTTTGAAATCAAATTCGTTCAACACTGCTTTTAGTGAGTTTTTCTTGCTGTCAAGCGTGGGAAGTCAAAGTTTAATTTTAGGCCTTTGTTTGTCTTAGATCAGGCTGTTAAGATGTTTTTGGGTACTTTCGTTAATTTTTTTCTACCATGTTTAGTTCTTTTTATTAATTAGAATAGAAGTTGTTTGTTGACTTGTTTTATTTAGTTGATAATATATGCCTGAAACTAAGCAAACGAATGTGATTTCTCACTCGAAATTAGGAAACATAAGTTCAATGGTTCAAATTATCTTGATTGGAGTAGAACTATTTAATTTCGTTTGTTGGATAATGAGAGGGAGGATCATATCGATCAAGATTTGTTCAAAGATAACTTCAAGAATAACGTGTGAGCTGATGATGATGCGAGATTGTATAATCAAATTAAGAACTCCATTGAAGACGACATGGTTGACTTCGTGAGTCACTGTAATAACGTGAAAGAACTCTTGGACTTCTGTGAATTATTATATTCAGGAAAGAACAAGTGAGGAAGGTACATCAGACTTCCATGTAGAACATAAGGGGTATTCATTAATGGCCTATTACATAAAACATTAGAAGAATACTGCTGAGTTGTATTCACTCATGTCGTTTAATGCTGGAATCAAACTCCAACAAATCTATAGAGAAAAATGGGCATTATTAGCTTCCCTCAAAGGTCTCTCTTCTAATTGTGCAACTATGAGATCTCTAATTTTCTTTGGGATCGAAATTCTGACCTTGGATGATGTATATCGAAGGCTCCAACATACAGAAGACTATCTTCCGGATCAATCGGCACTACAGTTGAACAATGCTCTTATGGGGAGAGAGGACTCTCGTTTTTCGAAGGGTGTGAATACTAACACACTGATAGGGTTGTTATTAGGGATAGCTTATGGGTATTTTAGTAAATACCTAAGGAAGTTTGTTAGACATTTTGGTTATAAATAGAGGGGATGGATAGGGAAGATGTATCAAAATATTTTGGCCATTTTGGTTTTGGGTCTTGAGTGATCTCAAGAATAGGAAGGTTCAAGTACCTTAAACTTGGTTTATCTTGTATTTGGGTTCTATTTTACTTAGTAATACAATTCCGGTCTTATCAATTTGGTATCAGAGCGATTTGATCCATTTTTTTTCTGTGCCTAAGAGATGGATTATGAAGCGGTGCGAGATGTTTGTGAAGATTTCCAACGAATGATGAGATTGTTGGATTCGTTTGAAGCTAGTATGAATGAGGTTTTCAGAGTAAGAAGAGAAAAAATTACAAGAAGTTTTACTGAAAAAATGACAAAGTGTTGCATTCAAGCAGTAGAGAATATCAGAAAAACAAAAGAGGGAAGTGATGAAGCAGTGGAATCATACGTGGATTTCAAGGAAGTATTACAAACAACAAAAAATGTCCAGATGCTAGGAGGTAAAAGCCGTTTGTGTAAATGTACGAGCAAGAAGATGAAGCGGAAAATACCGGTGACCACGAGGGAGAAGAAGATGCAGCAGAAAAAGAAGACTAATGGAGGCTGTTTTCGCCCACGCCAGGATTGCGAGCGACAACGCAAACATATAGAAAAGAAGCAAAAAAAAAAAAAAAAAAAAACTTTTCTTGAAGTAGAATTTTTTGAGGTGTGACAATCATCCGGCAATATTTGAAGTAGAATTTTTTGAGTAGTAAAAGAAACTTTTTCTTGTAATATTTACCCACTATGGAGTCCTTTGTTCAATTAGATTTTTTAATTTTTTTTTTCATTTTTATCTTAATGAAAACTCAGAATTTTATTGTTAAAAATGAGAAATTATTTCCTCCGAAAATAACAATTTATATTAGGTGGAAGATATCTCAAGAGAGCCCCAAGTGGAGCGTGAGTTGGTGCTGATGAAACTCAATGCAGATTCAAGTACTCGTGCTGAGGTGATGACATGCATTATGCTTTTTAATTGTCTTTTGATATGCTTGTCGGATAGAACAATTTTGGCATAAGGAAAGATTTTAAATTCTAATTTATGTTCTGTTTGTAACAACTTTGCTAAATTCTTAGTATTATTTTCCCCCCTTGATAGGACCTTCGATTCTTCTTTCCTTTTTCTTATTAGTTTTTTAACGGAAAGAATAGCCTAAGTTCATGTATCTTCTCCCTCGTCCCAATATTAATTGGAAAAACAATGTCCTTTAAAATCTGCCTTTTCTGATTAATTTATTATTATCTTCTCCCTCTGCCTTACTAGGTAGGTGCATGCCTTGTTTTATTTTTTATTATCCACAATAAAATTTGGCTCTATTATCTGTAATGAAACTTGACCCCGATATCATGTTCAATTACCAACCAATCCAAAAGCTTGAGTATAGGGTTATCCAAAATTTAATCTTATAGCAATTCGTTAACAATTATGAAATGGGAGAATCAATTTACACCATTAGAAAGATAAGTTATAGAAGTAATGAACGAGTTAAAATGTTTCTCGAAGATATGAGAATACCTCCCTAGCTAAATAGACCACAAAAATGCTCTAACCAAATTTTCATTGAGAAAAAATTGAGAATTTACAAGCTTACAAAAAACCAAGCCTCACAATAAAGATTAAGCCTCACAAGAGAGCATACCTCATTAGAATCTCTTTCAATTCCTTTAAAAGTCCTATTATTTATGTCGCTTCATAACCCCCTCAAAAAAAGCACAAACGCTCATGACACAAGAACTTCTGCTTCTCAAAAACAGCAGATGAAGAAGAAAGTCCTTGATCTTCTTCCTGAGGTCTGTCTCTAGAAATTGAAAGGAAAAACCTTAAAACAGTAATTCTAACCACGTTGGGAAAATTCACAACTCGAAAGAACATGATCAAGGTCCTCCTTTCCTCTCTAACAAAGAAGGCATCAAAACGTCTCAACAAAAGGTGACAAATTTCCTTATCCGCCAATGTGCGCTTTGAGATTTAAAAAACACTTGAAATGGTTGAATTTTTGAATACCATTTATGGATTGACTCATTTTTAGAAATAGTGCCATTGTTGGTTGAAACGATTTTTATTGGTTCATGATTTTATATTTTAAGGGTTTGATTGAATGTAAGTCTAACCTTTCTTAGAAGTGTTGAAACTATTTTTTTCGGTTCATTTTCTGGCTTCGTTAAGGAGTTCGTTTCCTTTGAACATCTGATATATCTTTTTTATTATATTGATAAGGAATTTGTTTCTTGTAAAAAATATTGAATTTTACCCTTCTTTCACTTTCCTATTGATTATGCCTCTGGATATTTTGTGTGTAAGAAAGAAATACCTAATATGAAGTTGCTGAGAAATTCTGAAAACATTTAATTTTCTTTACTGACAACCACTTTCAATTTTTGATCGTTGTATACCACTTTTCCATCCTCAGATAATGTGGTTAGTTGATATCTTCAGAGGAAAAACTGTGGATATTTCAGAACACTCGCTGACTATTGAGGTAACTTGCTTCAGATCCTCTTAGAACATTCATTTTTTTTAACAAGAAAACAGAATTTTCATTATGAAAATAAAGGAGGATAGGACAAACCTCAAAAAGAGGGAAAAACAATAAAATACAATAAAGAATCAAAGCCAAAAAAAATATTGACAATGTTGGCTAATTTATTGAGAACAATAGACAGCACACTGCTGGTCCGAGGAATGTAGCAAAAAGGGGGAGATAACAAGGTCAACTAAATTAGAGGGAGAAACAAAATCCTCGGGGCTAGGATCTATCTTCATCAAGATGGTTAACTGTAGAATCCATATTTAACATTTGTCATCTTCCAAGTCTGAATTAAAATGAGAGGGAAGGTCAGGGTCTTGTGGTTGCAGAGAAGAAGGGGAATGATCATGGATGACAACTGCATTAATCAAAGAGCCTATAGAGCTAGATGAGCGTATGTCAAGCCTGTAAACAATGGAGTGGAAAAAATGGGCAGAGGCAGGGAAGAACAAGGGCTTGAGGAAGGACTAGTCTAAAGGGTGGATCAGTGAGTTTCATACAATGAGAGTTCATGCTTTGATTTCTTCAAGGAGGGAGGGAGAATTACCTCTTCTAGTATAGTGGAGAGGTAAAGGAGGAGTGAGGGAGTTAGAGAATTGAGGATCTTTGGTGGGGGTTGGTGGAAAAGCAGAGGGAAGATTTGAAGGAGGGGGAGACAACAAGATCATTTTCAAAGTGGGTGTAATGAGCATTCTTTGGAGCATTGTAAAAGTGGAGCATAAATATTGATTAGGGCCCAAGAAGCTAGTAGACCTGTATTTTCGTTGCCAAAGGAATGTGAATTTGAAACGGATCGTCTTTCTTAGGCCAAACCACACAAAAAAAACACTCCGTTAGGAGAATGAAACTTACTTCTTTTTTTTGACATATAAACTTGCTTATTCTTGATGACCAAAAAGAGTAAGAAAAATTAACAAGAAAGAACTTCTTGATTGGAAGCTTAAGAAGATAAGCTATGGAACGTCTCATCCCATTAAAAGTTTAAGGAGATGGGAATGAATTTAGTAACAGAGAATTCTTTGATCTAATAAAGGGAATCCTCTTTGTTAGAGTTAGTTATGTTAGGATTAGTATATTATCATGTATGTTAGGCCCATTAGGCCTATTTAGTAGTTAGGTTTAGGATGTAAACTCTATATATAAAGACATTGCCTCTAATAATAAATCTACGACTACTTCTTAAGTCTTAATTTTGTTTACACTCTTGTCAAATAAAAAAGGATCCCAAGGATGGATCTTCTAACGATTAATTGCATTATTGGGAAGGTGGAGAGGAGACACAAAACAAGGATAAACAAAAAAACGAAATGAGACACAAAAAGGCCATATGAACCTAACAACTCTAAACAAATATTGACCAAACTCCAAAAAATAAAAACGAGGATTGAAACTCGAAGAAAAAAAACAAAGACATGACACGAAGAGACATAGATTGAAGGGATGGACAAAGTAGGATAGAATCGAACGCGGGAAGAAAAGGAATAGACTAGGGGACACGAAAAAAACTAAAGATGAGAGACATAATGCGAAGACTTAGAGTACATGAAAAAAGTGAGGAAGAACGTAACCAAATCGATGAATACTAGTCCTAAGAATGAAAGACACCGATGCAAAGAAATTACTTGAGGTATCAACATGACCCAACAAAAAATAGCCTAGGGCCATAGATAAGCAAACCTTGCAGATGGGAATGAGCTTGAAACTCAGACAGAAGGATGCAACGATAGCCATGGAGGTAAATAACAGTGATTATTAGCAGGGTAGGGTATCGACGACAAATATAGAGGTAGGTGATGGTCGGAGTAGGCTCATTGGGGGTGGCTTAGTCTATCTCTGGGGAGGAGAGAGAACAAAGAATTCGAAGGGTCGCAGGAGTCTTACACATATTTGTTGCACGAGAAATGGTCAACCTTCTATTTGAGTATTCTTTTTATAAACTGGTTAATTGAAGTTTTGCTTTATTATCGGATAGCTCGTCCCTAGATCAGGTATTGGGAGACATCGAAGGAATGAAGACACGAGAGGTTCTATAAATTAATATCACAGGTGGGTCTGGAACCTGGGATCTTGAGGGGAGCACACCTTAACAGCCCAAGCGTTAGACCACCGCACCACTCGTTGGGGACATTTTGACTATTGTTTTTGTAAGCTATGGGGCATTGAGATCTTTATTCCCGCATTTCATAATTTCAACGAATTTTTTTTTCTTCAAAAAAAAAGTACAACACAAATATATGGTTTTGAAACAAAAAACAATATTGTCATTATGATTATGATATGTAGCTGAAAGTTTTTGGCTCGGTCCTCTTTGCTTCGTTCTGAAACTTTGTTTCTCTGACATGTAGTATTTTGTTTTGTTTTGTTTGTTTTGTTTGTGTTGCTTCTATCCCTGTTTTGTTCGGGGTTTGTAATCTTTGTAATTTTTGTATTTTTTGTTCTCTCCCTTCGGGGTTTGTTATCTTTCTGTACTCCTTTTCATATTCTTAATGAGAAGTTTTGTTATCTTTTCAAAAAAAAAATATGTAGCTGAAAGTTCAGATACAAAAGTCTTAATAGAAAAAGGAAACAACAAATTTTAAACATAAAAATAACAGTGAAAATAGCTAGATAAAAGCATTCTAGTTGGAAGATATATCTTGTAAGGAGTAATTATCAAATATTTTGGATGCCCAAAAGAAGAAACCTTCTGTTCAATAGAATCGATCCTTGAAAGCCAATGCAAATAGAGGTCTTGAAAGATATTCCGACTTTTTTCCCACCAAAGCTCGTATAAGCCAAGCTTTTTTGTGCAGATTTATACCTTGTTTGTAGCGAACTTTTTTTTCCCTTTTATTAATGCTGGAAAGCACAATCACTTCTATTTTGACAAAGTCGTGTCCGACATCGATACTTCCAGACACTTTTTGGTGTCCGACACTCAAAATTCCGTGCCCTCCTTTATTATTGTTATTTTTAATTTCGGGCACAGACACATCATGGACACCTCATTTAACACTTATTTCTTTCAAATGACCAATGACACGACAAGTGGTAGTGTTGGTGGAGGCCATTAACGACGATGTCCATTGAAGATAGATGAATTAAAATAGAAAAAGAAAAGAAAGAGGGAATAGAATGGACAAAAAAAGAGTAAAAACTAAAATATTTTGAGATTTTTAAAGGTAGGCGTAGGCTTATAAATTTTGATTTGAATGATTTTAGTAGGCATTTAAAAAATGATGAAATTTGTTCTTTATTGGATATAAATGGACTCATATAACTAACTAGTGGCTTAACTTCATATTCATCCTTGTTGAATTATTTTTCATAGCTAGTAAAAGGTTAAAATATTTTAATTTGATCTTTTAATGATATATTATAAAAAATAATAATAAATAACGTGTCCTCGACGTATTCGTGTCCTGCATTTTAAAATAATTGCGTGTCTACGTGTTCGTATAGTGTTGTGTTTGTATCTCGTGTCCGTGTCCGTGCTTCTTAGTATTGATGTATATCATCTTTACACTATCCTCTTTAATGGGAAAAATTTAAATGAAAAAAGTTCATATTTGCAAGTCTAAGAGATGTGAGATTTGTTTGTTGCAAAAATTGAGGATGGAGATTCAGGTTCTTTCTCTTCTGTTTTTGTTCCATGACCATCCATTGTTTTATTGTTCTAAACTTCAAAGATTATAGTTCTATTTCTATTTGAGAATTTTGGCTTCATTTGTGTGTCTCTTTTTAGAGTTGGATTAGTAACTTACTATGGATTCTAGAAAATTGTGTAGAGAATAGTTTTTATTTTTTTTTCGCGGTTACAACAATTGAGAGTGGGGGACTCAAACCCTTGACTTATTGGCATCAAGTTTACATTGATGCCGCTGAGCTACTGCTTTGCTGGCGTGTAGAGAATAGTTTATTTTTTATTTTTATTTATTTTTATCAACCTAATTTGATAATGACCCATTTACATTGGAAGAAAAGAGTTGTAGATTTTAGCACTGAAACTTGCATTTGAAACGGATTTAGTGGTTTGAACAGGTGTTACTTGTGCATTGTTCTTCAAACAGATGAAAGCTGAATGTTAAGTTGGGGTTAAAATAAGTTCAATCAAATAACCATCATGGGTTAGCACTTCATAAAAGCGTTGCCCCTAAGAGGCAGCCTCGTTGGTTGAGGTTAGGCCTCGTTGGTCGAGGTTAGGGCTTCAAGGTATGCTCCCTAGAGGTTGTAAATAATATTGAATTGAAGAGTGGTCGTGATTTTATGCCTTTAGGGAATCTACTTTGCAACTTTTGGGCATTGTATTTTAATTATAGCACTTCTGTAAAGTATTACATGTATAGCAGATTTAGGTGGACTTTTTTTAATTTTCAAAATTTTCCCTCTCCATTTCATCTCCTCCATCCTCTTCTTCCTCGGTTTACTTCCCTCCTTTCACCTAGTTTCGGGTGACATGTTCACTCCAAAACCCTTAAATTCGGGGATTTCTTGAGCTCTAAATAAATTTTTTTTCGATTATTGCCTAAATTTCGGTGAGTAAGTTAGATTTTTTCGTCTTCATTTAGCAGTATTAGAACAAATTCTAAGTTATTTGAAATTTGCTCTTGGAAGAGGAATACTATATGAAAATCATGGACACATGAATATTGAGTGTTTTTCGGATGCTCAATCAGTATGTGAAATAGTATGGTTACTCCAACCACTGATTGAAATAGGAGATAAGACTACTCTGCCTGCAAAATTATAGCGTGACAACGAAGCGCCTATTCATATGCCTCAAATTCAGTGTTTCAAGAGAGAACTAAACACATTGTAGTGGATCGTCATTTTATCCGTAAAAAAATACAAGCCTTGATTTCTACAAGTTATGTTGACTGGATAACAATGGTCAGATATCCTTACCAAAACTGAATGGTGCAAGAATAAGTTGTTACAAAGACATTTATTCTAATTAACTTGGAAATCGTTCTCCTTCAGATAAACCAAGGAAGCCTTGAAATCTATAATTTAAAAGACAAAAATGCTGCTTGGCATGCAAAATGGGTAGGGAGATATGGGAAGGAAACATTGGCTTATGGGAGGCGCATCATTGCAACAAAATACAACAATCCTAGGAACCTAACAACACAGTGGCACAACAATGCACAGGCTATAGAACCGTGGAGTCCATCCTGAAGTTCTGATCCTTGTCTCTAAAAAACAAACTCAAAGCACAAGGTAAAAAATGGAGCTTTAACCTTATTCTAGAAAGATATTTGGCTTACATATGAACCATTAGGCAAGCATTACCCTCTATTATATGGTTTATCAAAAAGAAAGGAGGCATCGATCAATGACATATGGATAACCATCTCCTGCAAAATCAATTGGCTTAGACGGGCTATTATGCCTTTTCAACAAATATGGAGACCTAATGGATCCATATTTATGCAATGCAACCAAACGAGAAGACTCACACTCGCTAAAAGAAAAAGAACTACCTTTATCAGAGGGTAAGCATTTAATTGAAGTAATCGCAGTGAAACTCGGTTGATCAGATTCTTTCTTCACCTTGTAATAGAGGGTTAATTGACGAAGTAAACTCTTATAAGCATATTCGCATCTTCACCTTGTAATAATATCAAGAAAAAAAGAAAAAGGGTAAACCCAACTCATTGACCGACTTCTTTCCTTTATTCACAAGTAAACTAACAAGTGGCAGATTTAGATCCTTAAGGGTAGGGAAATAGGTGAAGCTTAGAATGGTTGATGGAACCTGGGCTTTAGATGCACATGCAACTCAAAAGAGAGAAATCATTGAATTGAGAGATTTCACTCATAGTCTTAGTCCCATAATCATTGAGGATGGAAAACGACTAGGGAATTTGAAGTGTGATAGGAATCAACTAAAGCTAAATGTTTATTCAAACCCTAAGGCTTTCGAGAGGCCTTGGAACTCTCCTAGTTTCG
>JBBMEG010000005.1:2770418-2793759 GCA_037832605.1 Cyclanthera cordifolia | reverse complement strand
AATAAGAATATAATAAGATATAATATTTCTTATTATATTTACAAGATAATTAAATAATAATTAAATAATATAACCAATAGTGTGTATTTTTTCTTTCAGCAATATGATTTTGTTGAGGTGTGTTCCTACATGTCGCGATCATAAATACTTTTATTATATAAAAACACAGTTAGATGAGTATGAAAATATTCAAATCTATTTTTGATCATGTTATAAAACGGAATAAACACTTCTTTAACATTGGACTTATTTGCTAAAAGATACACCCAGGTTACACGAGTATGGTCATCAATAAAGGTGACAAACCATTTTTTTCCACCTTGGGTTATTACTTTAGAGGGTCCCCATATGGATTGAATAAAAAGGTGCAGAAGCTTTATAGTTTTGAGGCAAACAGGAAGTACGATGAGTTCTTGCAAAAGAACAATGTTCACAACTAAATGTTGAGCAATCAATTCCTAAATTTTTTTTTGGAAGCAAGCGCTTTAAATAGAAAAAACTAGGATGTCCTAATCTATAATGCCATAACATTAAAGTTTTTCTAATAGAAGTAGAACTAACACTACTATAACTCTGAATTTCCTTATAACTAGTTGAAGCCTCCTCAAAATAGTAAAGACCGTCAATCATATTAGCACGTCCAATCATTTTCCCCGACTCATGTTCCTGAAAAATACAGAGTGAATCAAAGAATGTAACACGACAGGTAGAATTTTTAGAGAGTTTACTAACTGATAGTCAATTGCAAGTTAATTTGGGAACATGAAGAACAGTTTGTAGGGTAATTTGCCAGGACAACTTGATGGTCCCCTTCCCAGAGATGGGAGAATAACGGCTATCAGCTATTATTATTTTCTCATTACAAAATAATGGAGAATATGTTTGAAATTGCTTCGAGGAATTGGTCATACGGTCAGATGCTCCAGAATCTATAATACATGGAGCTGAATTAAAGCAAGAAAAGGCATGAGGATAATTACCTGTTTGTGCCAATGAAGCACTAGGATTACCAGAAGACGAAGTGTCCTTCAGCAGCTTCAGGATTTGATCAATTTGGTCTTTGTTAAATATGTTTGATTCAGCATTATTTGCACTCGAGGTAGGTGGACGTGCGTTTCTTTCTCCCTGTCTACTAGTTTTGTGATTTCCAGGTTTTTCATGAAGCTTCCAACATGTTTTCCGAGTATGACGTGGTTTATTGTAGTAGTCACACCAAACACGAGGTTTGATAGCTTGATCAGATGCCTTGTTTGCTGTGGCTTCAGCCACTAATGCTTAACTCTCCACTGTATCCACTGATTTTCTTCCGATCATCACATGCCGACGGCTCTCTTCCGTGCGAACTTCAGAAAAAATTTCACCAATAGTAGGAAGGTTAGTCTAACCTAGAATCTTGCCTCAGACTTCATCAAACTCAACATCAAGGCCGGCTAGGAATTTATAAATTCGACCATTCTCAACGAGTTTTTTGTAATGTTTCTGATCCTCGGGAGAATTCCATTCATATTTATCAAACAAATCAAGGTCCTGCCTAATTCTTTTCAACGAGTGAAAGTATTGAGTTACATAATTACCTCCTTGTTTTATGTCTCCTAGTCTTAGGATTAGTTCAAAAACTTGTGATTGATTTTCCAAATCGGAGTACATCTCAGTAACGTTATCTCACAATTCTTTGGCCGTAGAATAACACATGTAGTTGCTACTAATGTCTTCAACCATGGAGTTCACTAGCCAGGTCATGACCATGGAATTTTCAGAATCCCGTATGAGAGACGCTGGGTCATCCTTTTGAGGAATTTTCTTTTCTCCAGTCAAGTACCCTATCTTGCCTTGGCCACGGATGAACATGTGAACACTTCTTGACCATCAAAGGAAGTTATCACCATTTAATCGAATAGTTGTTATTTGAATTGTAGGACTATTTTGTAGGTACTCTAGCAACTGCTACTTTATCTTCCGACATCCGCTTTATCAAGGGGCTGGAGAAACACAACGGACCTGTTTTACAAGGCTTGGCATGCTGATATGCACGTCCCGATACTGGCACTGATCCGAGACTGATCCGCGATTGATCTGAGGATGATCCGAGACTAGGTGCTGCTGATCCGACATTGATCTGATACAGATAATGGAACCCTGATCTGCTGGATAATGGAACGTTGATCTGCTGGACGTTGCTGCTGCATGCTGATACCACTAGATCCGAGGGCGTTTTGAACAATTGGATACGATAGCGTCTTGAACTGCTGGATCCGATAGAGTCTTGAACTCCTGAATGGTGCTGGAAAATTATTGGACGCTGCTGGACAATACTCCGACACTGATGCTGTTGAAGGTGCTGCCGACGTTGAGGTTGATATGGGAAAAACGTATGTTAACTGTCGCGAAGGTTTGAAGAAGAGAGATGGCGGCGGTGAAGTGAGAGTTAGGGTTAGGGTTTTTTCCTTAGGATTTTGCTCTGATACCACGTGCAAAATAATAAAAGGAATAGTTCTTTTATTTCTCACTTAAAAAATAATGATACAAGTGAGGTGACTTAAATAGGAATCACTCTTTAATATAAAAAATAAGAATAATACAATAATATATTATCTCCTATAATATTTGAGAGATAATTATAAAACTAATATAACCGACAAAACTAAACTAGAATTGTCTTATAATTGAAATGACTAACTTTAGATAAAACCTCATAGAAATAGAAATAATGACAGATAAGTCAATTGTGAGATCAAAATTCAAACCAAACTAGAGAAAAAAAGGTGGATCATACCATTGGAAAAATTCGAGAACAATCTTTGCAACACACAAACAAACAATCCTCAAGTTCATAATTGGATGCGATGGATCGTGGATCATGTGTAAAGCTGTGGGTCTCGGGTACAATCTCGGGTCACGTGTAAAAGCAGCAAGAATCAAGTCGTATGTGGGTGGTTGAATTTGTATTTGATTCTAGGGCTCTGATGTGGGTAGATTTGTGTGCAAAATGTAGATAAGTGCAAACAGAACAATCGACAAAGCCCGAACATCATGGTTTTCGAAGTGCAGGGCGACATTTTCTTTGATCCCCTTAAGGCGAGAAGCAACAAAAAGGCAAGATGAAAGTGAAGCGAGGCCCAATAAATAAATGCATAGTAAAATATTATATTATTATATAAGATCACTCATTGTTATAGAATTTTTATTTTTGAAACAAGAAATATACTTTTCATTAAGAATATAAAACGAAGCAAAAGTTTTGGATACAAGCCTTAGCAACAGGGAGAGTTCAAAAGGTAAAAGGACAAAAAGACCGAAGTCCAGACTAGAACACTAAAAAGTAATCGAAGAAAACCAAACCCAGTCAAAATGCAATAGTAGGACTGAAGTACCCAACAAGATAAATGATAGAAGTAAAATAGAAAAAAAAACAACCATTTAATAAGCTTCAATCTTCATGAACAAAATGTCGCAAGGAACTATGTCTCCAAAAGAAGCAAACGACCAAAATCAGTGCTACTGAAAACCAAAGAGGGAGGCAAAATCGCTAAACTTAGGAACTTCAACTAGCCGAGCAAATTGCTAAACCGTGACAAGCCTTTAGCTGAAATCCACAAGTGGCAACAATATTGACGAAGTTTTCAGGGATTTCAACTACTACATAGTGCGGATCATTAGGAGGCGATAGATAGGAAATAGCTACATGTGCAATGACCCTCTAGAGCTTGGGGCACACCGCAAACTTTTTTTCTTAATTGCACTATATAATAAAAACATAAAAATATATATATGTGAATATATGCACAATCAAAACACTTTCATGGAAAGAAATGAAGTTTTTAACCAGGAATGATATTAAAACACATAAGATTCAACTATTATCCTTCATTTTATGGGAATGAATGAAGTTTATCCAAGAATATTATATAAAATACATAAAACTCAACTATTAACTTTCATTTTCTGATACGAACCTTCACAAAATTGAATCAAGAAACCCAAGATTTGTCTCCAAGAAACCCAAAATGTTCGAGTTTATCTTCACACTTCTGTGCCAATTCCATCAATGGAATGAGACCTTTTACCGATCCCATCCTCAATTCCATCTTAATATCTTCATCCAACCCTTCTAGAAATTTACCCTCCAGGGTATCTTCGTCTAAATCCAACATACTCGAGTAATCCTCAAATTTCTCCCTGTACTCTTGAACTCTCCCATCCTGTTTCAATGAAATAAACGCTCGTGCAACGATCCCAACCTCGTCGGAGTGAAACGCCTAAGCAACAATCGTCTGAATTTGTCCCAACTCTCTATCGGTCGCCTCTTATCGGCCCAATTATACCATTTAAATGCTACTTTTCCCAAACAAAGTGCCGCCGCCTCAAGCTTCTCGGATTCCGACAACCGATTGACAGTGAAATACCTCTCAACTTGCACCTGCCAATCTTGTGGATCCTCCCCTTCAAAATTTGGGATTTCCAATTTCCTCATACGCAAATCGAACACAGGCGCAATCGCTCGGGCCAGAGTTGTTTCCACCCTCCTCTCTGTTTCGCCTATCCTCTGTGTTCCTCAGTCTCTCCTCTCCTTTCGATTCCCGACCCTTCTCCATCTCGGCCAACCAACACATCGCCATTCTTATTCCCATCCACTGCTCGCAACACCTTCTGTATCTCATTTTTTAAAGTGCTCTCCATTTCTGCCTTGATTCTCGCCTCAGCTGCGTTCCATTCTGAGGCCATCGACGACTGAAGCTCTGCCATCTGATTCTCCAAATTCTCCACTCGCGTCTCCATCCTCGTCATGCCGGGTTCCCACGTCCTCGCTCTGATACCAAAAATGATATGAACCTGCTCATAATTGAATCAAGAAACCCAAGATTTGTCTCCAAGAAACCGAATTTGGCTCATGACCTTTTCATTCCAGATAAAAGATAAACCGAAATTACAATCAATAACCCGTATTTATGTACCGGCTCAATTCAATTAAACCCGGTTCTCTAATTGAACCGGCCTAGCTAAACCCATAACCCAACTAACCCAAAAAACCCGATACTACTCCCCTGTTTTGCGTCAAACATTGTCGGCGTCTGCAACCTCCCCTGTTCCGACTTCCAACATCTGCGGCATCCTCGATTTCGGCCTCGTCCGGTACACCCTCGTAATAACGGGTCTATCATTTTCATGGAAAGAAATGAAGTTTTAGTTAAGAATTATATAAAAATACATAAAATTCAACTATTAACTTTCATCTTTATCGAAAGAAATAAAGTTTTAATTAAGAAATACAGAAGTGATTCAAAATATTTCAATACCTTAAAAAACTTATCACTTGCTTTGAATACATGCAACCAAAGCTTAATGGGAGACAAAAAAAAAAAATGTAGGCAAAAGAGTTAAAAAAAAGGCAAAAAAACACCAAAGCCCACTAGGTGCAGCTTAGGGCTTTAAGAAAGGCACCAAAAGATGCTCGCCTTGCTTTTTCAAGGTGAGGCGCATGAAGTGCGCCTTAGGCTAGGCGCACGTCTGAGTGGGCTTTTTAAAACACTGTTCTTGATTGGGGGAAATAGCTACATCTAGATGATCACTTGACGAATCAATACTGCTCACATTAGTATCATCTTCCGTGAGCTAAGGTGCATGATTTGAAGCCTTGGGATAAGGCAAAACAACAGGCAATTATTGATGAATAACGACCTTGTTAATCATGAAACTTTGAGAATTTGAGGAGAGGGGTGGGCTTAAAGACAAAGGAGTGAGAAGAGGAAGAGGATGACATATGATGGGGAGGAGGATAGGAAGGTGTGAAGGGAGAATAATGGATTTTGATGCAATCAGGATTTAAGACTAGGTTTGGAGCAAGAGACGAGACAAATTTGCTTCTTTTAATATAGAGAAGAGGGTCGAGAAAAAGTAATGGCAATAGTGAGGGAGGTAGTTCGGATAGGATGGGGGATATGCAAGGTAGGTGAGGGGGGGGGGGGTGAGAGAAGTAGGGGGAGAAGGTGGGATCATGTCAATGTGGTGGGCAGGAATAGGAGATGAAGCATCAACGGGAGGAGAAGGACATAATAAATCAATTATAAGAGGAAAAGGGTCAGCATTAGGAAGTGAACGAGGTGTGAATGGGTTTCTAGAAAAAGAATGGATTTGCTTATGGAGCTCAATAAACTGAGAACCAAAACATTGCAGGTTAGGATCTATGCCTTCGTCGAGCATAACATTATTGAGTCTTGAAAGATCAATGGAATTGGAGAAATCTTTCATGAAAGTTTTCAAGAAAAAGGGAGAGTGCAATGCCACAATATCACCAAAATGCAAAAAAATATTTTCCCTTGAAAGGTGAGAAACCATGATAGTAGAAGACAGAAAACCACACAAGTTGCTGTTTACTTTGTTTTAATGTAGGCTTGAAAAACATTAACCAAATTGAGGGTATCTGACCTAATTTCTTCTAAGCCCCAAAATAGCTCCAAATTGCTTAGAAGGTATCTTTACGCCAAATCCAACGGTAAGCTTGAGACGGAGACCTAACCACCATACCCTTTGACGAGCTGGGGACGATTGTGGATATCTAAGTTCCATTTCTCAATGATCAGGTGGTAGGTATCAAACGAGGCCCACTTTCTCGAAGAAGCAATGAGACAATCTAAATCACTTCTAGGTACGTTGATTATACCCTTATAAGCATGCAAGGGATTGATTAGACCCTTATAAGCATGCAAGGGATTGATTAACACCTTGGAATTGAAGATGTTTGAAAGTGAAATAGCAATGTCTAACCAATTGTCATGAGCAAAGAGTTTTGACACAATCCATAAATTCACAAAATCAGGCTGCAAGACATCAGAACTTCTTTTAACCCAATATGATAAGTTGAACCGATTCTTGTTGGGTTTGCCAATGTTAAGATTGCCAAAAGAAGAAGATGGGTCTTTATTCTGAGATGGGATATGGAATTTCTTTTCAAGACGAGTGAGGGTGAGAAGAAGAAAGGAAGATAAGTAAATCAACTCATAGTAATCTTAAAGACCTTGGAAATCATCACCGAAGGGATATGAATGAAATGTATACCAACTTTCTCTGGCCAGACGCCACAACGACTAAACAAGCCACTAGAAGAGTGAAGCATGTTTAAACATGCGATACCAAAAGCATAAAAAAATGACTCTCGATAAATCTTTTTGAAGGGAAGCTTGAGGAAAAGACCAATAGATCCTCCCAACCAATTGAAGAGAGGAATGGAAAGGGAAATGGATTTCCCAAACAAGGAGTCTTCAATCCAAAAAGGGAATCCTCTTGTAGAATACAAATAGGATCACCAAGAATAGAACATCAAACAATTTCCATTCTAAGAACATAATTTGAAAGACAGAGTAAAAGATTTAGGGATAAAAGAGGGAAGAAACATGGACAGAAAACACACGAAAGAAGATACACTATGCTGATTGAATGATATGAGAGGAATAGAGAAAAAAACATCTAAAAAGTGCCACGAGAAGAGAAAATCGGAGAGATGCAAACTCAAAATGAGACGTAAGTAGAAGAGAAAGATTAAAAAGAGGAGAAGAAGACCACTTGACCTAGATGATATTGTTGAGGAGGAAGATGACCCCTTGAACTAGATGACACTGTCGAGGAGGAAGAAGACGATGCGAACAACATAGAAGGCTAAGACAAAGACGTATAGACAAAGAAGACTCCGAAGAAGTGGAAGAACAAGCTGAAGATGCGGACGAAGAGGAAGTGCACTTAGACGGAAGGAGAAGAGATGAAATAAAAAGAGGAGAAGAAACAGGGGAAGACCAGACGAGAAGGAAGGCAGAGACAACTAACCTAACACGGGGAGGAGAAAACCAAAAGAGGATGACCCAAGCGAATAGACATTGACGCCTTCAACGAAGAACGACCATTACCATCGAATGGATGAGGAAGGTAGAGACTATTCGGCTCCAATGCCAAGGAGAGGAAGGTAGGAATTGTTTAACCTGCATAATTCACAGAAAATTTATTTTATTCATATCAAATTTAAAATCCTTGTAAATTTATATATTAACAATTTAAAGAATTTTGTGGACTTTGTCAGAATGAAAGACCTAGTGTTTGGTCTTGGTTTGGAACTTGACAGTCTCATTAGCTAAATACTTGCCCTAATCTTCCGGTGGATGAGGTGAGCTTCATTAGAAATCCATGTCGTGTGCGTGAATCTCCAATTCTTCCTCTCTATAGATGCAATGAGCTTTCCAAATTGAATGAAGGAACCCTTGTTGATTCTAATGATCAACCTCCTACCCAGCTAGCAGTATTAAATTATCAATTCAATGCACCACAGCCTAAGATTCCAGTTTTTAATGAAATAGGTAAACCCAATGGTTTAGGGAATGTCATCAATTTTTTTATTATATTCAAAGTCAGCTGGGTGTTTTCTTCAGATTGTAAGGAGAATGTCATCAGTCTCCTAACTGGCCCAAGATTGCCTAAAAAGGCCAGATTACTGTGGGCCAATATATCAAAATCAATTTTATACGAGCTTTGGTGGGAGCGTAATCAACGAATTTTCGCCAACTGCACAACAAACTGGGAAATCAAATTTGAGCGGGCCCTGATTAATGCATTTTATTGGTGTTCTTTGTCTACCGCGTTTCGTGATATTTTTGTATCAGATTTGGTTCATAATTTGAACTCACACCTTTAACGTTTCCTTGTTTAGAAGTTTAGTTTTCTCACTGGCTCTGCGAAGCCTTTTTGGAGTTTTTTTAGTTAATTCTAGTTGTAACTTTACTTTTCCCTTCAGGGTTTGTCATCTTACTGTATTCCTTTTCATAATCTTAATGAGAAGTTTGTGTTCTTTTCAAAAAAAAGGTAAACCCAATGGTTGCAATATTATTCTCGATACACTTGAGACAACTAGACAAGAATGTTAAATGAGATTATGGCCCCTATTAAACATGGCTCTTGATTATTTCCCCTAAATTCTAACACTATTCAATAATTTATTGCTCATTCCCTGCATGAAGAACTTCATTTATTGCCTTCTTCTCGGCATGAAAGTGATCTCTCTGGCCGTTCAAATTCTCAACCTTAAAGCATATTGAATTATGTTCATAATTCAACCTCCTTAAATGCGTCAGATGTCCCTCCCCTAAAAGTCAATATCACCAATCTTAGGATCTCACTTTATCTTTTGGGTTTCATATTCTATCTCGTCAACCAATATGCCCTGTGTCCCCTCTCTGCCTCAAAGTAACTTATCTTTTCATGTCCCTTTGCGTCTGTCTCAACCTCATGAAAAATCAACCTTTGATCCCTTTTCTTGATTTCAACCTTTGTCTCCCACTCCATCAAAATCCTCTCCACAACTTGCCCATCCTTCTCCTCATTTATCCTACCAATTAAAGCTTTTCCATTTTACTTTATTAGGAGATCCAGAGGAGAATACTCTGTAGAAGATACTCATCTCTCAAACCCAGACCGATTGGATGTTTGCTGCCCGCTTCTTGTTACTTCATCAACCTCACAGAAGTCCACTGACTTTCAGAAATCTGCCATCTTTTTTAAACCTTCAAATGTTCTTTCACTTAAAGTATCCTCTACTCGAAGTAAGAATCAGATAGAACACCCTAATTTTCAAGAAAACTCCGATAATGACTCGGACTCTGTTTTCGGCGCAAGTTCTATTGACTCTGATCTAATTGAGGACGATACTCCGAATTCAGGTGTTTTGGAGGAAGTATTTCCGCTGGATTTAAGTACTTAAGCCAGAAAAATCCAAACCTACACTGGCATCCCCGAAAAATTCTCTAAAATTGTTGAAATAAGTGGAATTCAGTTTAAAGCCACCTCAAAATTAGAATTGAGTTCAGTAGCTCCCCTCTTGGAATATGAAGATGTTGTCTTGGAATACAAGGGGCCTGGGTGATTTTGCAAAAAGAACTACCATCAAGGAATTGATTGTCGGAATTTTCCTTGATGTAGTCCTCATTCAAGAAACTTCCTGCCTTGGAGAAGAAGATGATTAAATTACTTTGGAGCTTAAAAGATATTGGGTGGTTTTCATTAGAATCTAATGAAAGATCCGGAGGATTACTCATTTTGTGGGGAGAATAAAAAATTCTAGCCATCGAATTTATCCTAGAATACTGATTGAAATAGTAATTCAGACCACTCTTCGTGAGTGTTCTATAGGTTGGACACAGTAGTACAGTCTATAGAACATATCTGGTTCAAGTAAATTTTTTCTTTAGGCTGCAAGGAAACGCAACTTTGTATGAGTCTTTGAGTTTTCTCTAATTATCTCAAAGTTTACTTTGTTCTTGCTGTTAATGGCCCTTGTTTTCCCCCTTGGCGAGTTTTCTAGAGCATTCATCATTTCAAGATGGATTGTTTTGAGGCAATTTTCTGTTTCCTTTTTGTTCTTAGTGGAGATTATATTAGTTGAGCCTAAATTTCTTTTCATTTCTCCCATGAAAAGTCTCGTTTCTTGTTAAATAAATAAGTCCTCCTTTATATGTTTTTTAGATTATCTCCTGCAAATTTTCTTTGACCTTTAATGTGTTCTGCTAACTTACAGTCAAGTGGTCATAAATCGCATACATTGTCTATGCTAGTAAATGACTTTCCTGGAGTTCTCAATGTTGTTACTGGGATTATATCTAGAAGAGGTTATAACATTCAGGTAAGTTCTAATTTTATTGCTAACTTGTAACTTTTTCTTATTATCATCAACTTTTTTACGATAATTTTCTATTTGGAAAACTGCTAGAGTCTTGCTGTAGGACATGCAGAAAGGCAGGGATTATCTCGTATCACAACGGTCATTCCTGGAACTGATGAGTCAATTGGAAAGTTGGTTCAACAGCTTCATAAGTTAATAGATCTTCATGAGGTAGCATGTTTAGTAATTTTTTTATTGATGAAGTTCAAATGCTAGTATGACTGAGTTCCTTGCCTTGCCTTGTTTTTATTTTATTAGTATTATTAGTATTATTTACTTTTTTTCTAAATTGCAAGTCGAATGAATTTTAGGCAAACTGCCAAAATCAGCTAGTTTTCATCTTCCGAATGGTTTTAATTTCACATGCAAACTTTGAGGAAAAATATTTGGTAACATGTCAATCATCTAATGACAAACTCCAAAGATTTTCACTTTAGGAGGTTTCATGATGATATTTAGTAATATTTCTTTTATTCAGTAGGAGGCAGTCTTTTGTTTGAATCACATAAAAAGGTCAGAAAAGAACGGAAGATAATGTAGCTCTCAATTGAAGGAAAAAGGCCGAGACAAAGAGGTCTGGTAATTTTATTATTTCTGAATAATGAACATTATAGAAATTAAGCATGGTCAGATCGTCATTGATGTAGCAATTCCGATTTGGACTCAAAGATTTTATAATTTATTGTGATAGCCGACTGATGATGTTATGTGACTGATATACAAAAAAGCGCCCTGGATATTTGTATGAAAGCATTTTATTGTTTTATAAGAGCAAAATGTGTGGAGTTGAGTACTTTCTGGTGGAGAACAAGCACTTCTGTATTTGGTTTTAAATTCAAAGATTTTTTGTCCAAGATATGAAAGAAATGTTCTGATGCCTCTTCAAGTCCAACCATCCCGTTTTAAGTTAGCATCTGTAGTAGAGTTGATGCACTATCCAATTTATGTGAGAACTTTTATACGAGATATATATACGATTCACTCTGCAATTGCTTTGTATGCCATGGTTTGGTCTCTTCTACACCACTGAATAAGGAGATTTACAAGATCTAAGTGCCCAAAGAAGATTTTAGAATTTACTTTATGTCTGCAGCCTTCCATTTGCCCCATTTGCTGTTCTGATTCAGAGTCATGAACACTTGCTGTTCTCATGCCACTTCTTAAGTATTTGTTGGTCCAGGATACTTGATACTTTCAACTTGCCTTGGGTATTTTCAAATAGGGCAAGGCAGAATGTTCATCAACTCTTTTTAGGCTCTCACTTCAGAAAAAAAGCCAGCTCCTTTGCGTTAATGCTGTTAAAAGGCTCGTCTGTGAATATTGGTGGGATAGAAATCAGCATATTTTCCAAGACTCAAATTCCTTGGGGCTCCAGGGTTGATTCAGTTAGACTAAAGGCCTCCACTTTGGTCTCATCTTCAAAAAAAATTGCAAATCACTTCAACCAAGAGATCTTCGACAACTGGCCAGCTTTCACTTGGACTTTTCATTGCCTTTTGTTGTTTTCTAAAGAATGGGATTCTTTGTTCTCCAATTCTCAGGTATCTAGACTAGTCAGAACCATCTCAGATCACTCCCCTTTGCTACTGGAAGCTGGATCATTCAAATGGGGACCTACTCCTTTTAGATTATATAATAGTTGGTTGTCAATTTTCACTTTATAAAGATCTTATTACTTCTTCGTTGAATAAAGATAATTCATATGGATGGGCTGGCTTCGTTTTTCTCTCAAAACTACGAAAACTCAAAGTCTCATTGAAACAATGGTACTCTAACCATTATGCTCAATTAAAATGAGCTGAATCTGCTTTACTTAGTGAGATAGAATCTTTTGAGTCATAAAAAAAAAAGGGTTCTCTCTCGCCCTATGGGGACCCCGTCGGAAACGGAACTTGTTCATCCTTCGACTTGCCGGCCGCCCGCTCTCTTCGCGACACGTCTCAACGATCAGTTTGACAGCTAATTCTCTACACTTTCTTTTTAGCTCAGTGATCCTTCGCCACGTTCAGAATTACTAGCCCCCCTCCTCAACCACTTTTGTCATCTCAGATTAACTTCCATCTCTTCAGGTTAGTTGTTTCTGCTATTTATTTCTCCCCTGTTCGTCATTTCCGATCATTGCTTCCTCCTTCTCTCGACTCTTCATCCTTTGGCTATCACAATGGATTTTACAAAATGTTGGATTGCCGGCGAGTGCTTTCGTTTGTACAAAGAAGACTCGGTGTTCCGGTTTGTTGATATGTTCTATGGGAAGTCAATGACTCTGTCAAGAGCTCTGTTGCTATGGTTTGAACAAACCCTTGTTCACTTCATTCAAGACCCTGTGGGCAAATACTTCAACCAGACATGCAGGGAAGACTTTGGTTTGCTGTCCATTAGTAAGTTATGCAAAAATGAAATGCTTTTGTGCCGGTGTGTTCTCTGGCCTAGGAGGGGCGCAAAACAAGTTATTCATTTTCCTGTTATTCAAGACAAGTCTGGAATAAAGAACCTCTGGGAAATGGTTTACGAATTTATTTCGGATCATGACCTTATTGTACCACAGAAGCGAACTCGTGAGCCAAGATCGGGAGGCCGATTCCAGGCTTTCCATTCGCCGAAGAACTCCTCACATTCTCACAGAATGGATCAGACGTATACAAGGAGCAGCCCTACTGAATTCCCTTCGCAATCGAACAGTTTCGATCCTTTGTCTACCAGGTCTAGCAATATTAGTGAAGATAGCAATTCATACTGGGTTATGAAAAATACAGAGGTGATTCAAATGGATTTTAAGAACCTGTGGGTAATTTCTAAAGTGTTTGCTCATGATAACTGGTTGGAAATCGGTAAAACTCTGTCTGATTTCTTTAAAACTAAAGTCATTATTAACCCAATGTATGTTGATAATGGTCTTATTAGTCTCGATGGTAAGGAACATTACTCTTCTTTCCCAACTCATGGACGATGGCAACAATTTGGGAAGTTTTATTTGAAACTTGAGAGATGGTCATTAGAACATCATAGCAGACCAAAGTTCATAAAAAGCTATGGCGGATGGATTTCGATTTCAAATTTACCTTTAGATTTCTGGACCCGCGCTGTATTTCAAACCATTGGAGTTTCTTTGGAGGTCTAGAAGAAATCAGCTGGGAAACACTTAATCTGATCAACATTGCCCAGGCTAAAATTAAGGTGAGAAAGAATCAATGTGGTATTATTCCGGCTACCATTGAAATTAGTAAAGTGGACAGAGGTAGCGTTTTCTTACACTTTGGGGATATTGATTCATCTGATTACGTTTTTAATCACTTTGATCTGTTTTCAAATAAGTTTACAAACCCCATCGACCTATCAAGAATTCAACAAGTGATGGTTGACGAAGGGCTAGACCCGATCACCAATGAACTTCTTCCTCGTTTCAGTGAACCTCCGACGAATGAGGTTAGCATCGCCAGAAATCCGTTTGCCACGGCTAGCATAATCCAGGAGCCAAACAATCTGAAATCGAGCAAGGAGGCTTTCTCGAGTGAAACTCCCCTCGACCTTTCGGCTTCCACTTCCATCCAGCCTGTCTTCATTAATGAACCAAGTAAACCTACCTCCTCAGCTCTCCCTACTTCCACCCCTACAATTGCCATTAATCCCCCGACTGTCTTTCCGTCTTCCACTCCCTTAACCAAGACATACTCAATTCAGCCATATCCTCTGTTTTATTCCCGAACCCCCAAAAAAAAGACAAACCCTGACACAACTGAACTACTCTGTACTTCATTAATCTCAAACCCCTCCAGTATTACCAGAACCATGAACCAACTTACATCTCTCACCCAGGTCGAGTTTCACTCTGAGTAGCCGACTTTATCATCAGGAGTTAAATTAGTACGAGGTGCTGTGTCCAATACAGACCCAATTAGTTCTGATTCCAAGGAACATAGCAGGCCAGACTACGACTCTGAGGCTGAATCTGATATAAGTATTAGTAGCGAGGACTCTGATCCTACTCTTGAAGTGCCTTCTTTGCCTGATTCAAAAGAAGTTATCAGCAGCAACAATCAGTTCAATAGTCAGCCTCCCAGCCAACCAGCCGACACTTCAGTGGCAGGAGTTTCATTCCCTTCAAATCTCGAAGAAATAATAAACTCTTGTGGATTCAAATTCCACGGCTCTGACTCCAAGTAATACCGTGGTGAATCAGCCTCCCAGTTAGCTTATGAAGATTATTACGTGGAATACCAGAGGATTGGGAGACGTGTCTAAAAGGTCGGTTATCAAATCAGTTATTATCAAAATCTATCCGGATGTTGTTCTTATTGAAGAAACAAAATTGGCCTCAGTCAACTTACAAATCATCAAGTCCATTTGGAGTTCAAAAGATGTGGGTTGGGCGTCTGTTCAATCTTGGGGCAAGTCAGGTGGGTTATTATCTTTGTGAGATGAAAGCAAATTATCAGTCTCGGAATACATTCAAGGCGGTTACTCCCTTTCCATCAAATGCACCGTTCAAGGAAAAGAATGCTGGATCACTAATGTTTACGGCCCAAATAACTGCAATGAGAGAGCTTACCTCTGGGAAGAACTGGAATCTCTTGATATGTATATTGAAGGACCATGGTGTATTGGAGGCGATTTTAACACCACTAGATGGATTTTTGAAAGACAACCAACAAGAAGAGTAACTAAGGGGATGAAAGATTTTAACCTGTTAATTTTCAACCTCAATCTTATCGATGTGCCATTTACAAACGGTAAATTTTCCTGGTTCAAACCTGGCAATAATCAAGTGAAGTCATTAATTGATCGGTTTCTGATTTCAAATGATTGGAACTCTTTGTTTTCCAACTCTCGGGTAACAAGACAAGTCAGAATCATTTCAGACCACTCGCCTCTATTATTGGAAGCTGGTTCTTTTAAATGGGGTCCTTCTCCCTTTCGACTTTACAATAGTTGGTTGTCTGTTGTATCTTGTAAAGACCTTATAATCTCTACTTTAAAGAATGATAATTCATATGGATGGGCTGGTTTCATTATTCTCTCAAAACTACGTAAACTTAAAGCTTCTCTGAAACAATGGAACTCTGATCACTCAGCTCAAACTAGGCTTGCTGAACAAACCTTAGTCTGCGAAATTGAAAAGTTGGAAGCGAAATCTGAATCTTGCACTTTACTTGCTAATGAGGAAACAAGATGGTGGGACGCAAAATGTGAGCTCTTGAATTTATATATATCAGAAGAACGAAATCTTATTCAAAAAAGTAAGTTATCCAGGCTAAAAGAAGGGGATGAAAACACAGGTTTCTTTCATAGATTCCTAGCAGCCAAAAGAAGGAAAGATTTCATCTCATCCATTCACAACAGTTCTGGACCTTTGGTAGACCCTGTAGATATCGAAAATGAAGTGGTCGGATTTTTCAGCACATTATACTCAAAACTACCAGGGATTAGAGTTTTACCTTGCAACCTTGAGTGGAATCTCGTATCAGACTCACAAAACTTCAATCTCACCAAGCCTTTCTCGGCTGAAGAAATCTTTGCAGCCATAAAATCTCTTGGGAAAAACAAGGCGCCGGGTCCCGATGGTTTTACTATGGAGTTTTATATTGAATATTGGTCTCATTTCAAGATCGATTTTATAAAGTTGTTTGCAGAATTTTTTGAAAATGGCCATCTCAACTCAGGAATTCAGGAGAACTTTATCTGCCTTATTCGGAAAAAAGAGGAAGCTACATCAGTTAAAGACTTTTGACCAATCTGTCTCACAACCTCCATTTACAAGGTTTTAGCCAAGGTGCTGGCTGAACACCTTAAGATTGTTATGCCATCTTTAGTTTCGAAATTCCAGAGTGCCTTCATCCACAACCGTCAAATCCTTGATCCCATTTTAATTGCCAATGAAGCAGTTGAAGATTATAGGAAAAGAAAGAAAGCTGGGTGGATCCTAAAGCTGGATTTGGAGAAGGCATTTGACTGTGTAGATTGGTATTTCCTAGTTGAGGTAATGACTAAAAGGGGATTTCATTCGAAATGGATTAAGTGGATCAAGGGATGTATCTATGGCTCTAAATTCTCAGTAATAATCAATGGTCAACCAAAAGGCAGAATTTCAGCAACCCGAGGAATTAGACAAGGTGATCCTCTTTCACCTCTTCTTTTTCTTTTAGTCAGTGAGGTTTTCAGTGCTATGGTAGCACAGGCACATTCACGTGGGATCTTGGATGGATTCATGGTGGGTAAAGACAATTTGCATCTCCCATTACTCCAATTTGCCGATGACACCCTACTTTTTTGCAAATATGACTATGAAATGGTAACCTCCCTACTGCATCTAATTCAGTTATACGAATTGTGTTCTGGCTTGAAAATCAATTGGGAAAAATCATCCCTCTGTGGTCTCAATATCTGTGAACTTGAAACAGCAGCTTTAGCATCAAAGCTGAACTGTAAAGTCGAGAATCTACCATTTCTATATCTGGGTCTTCCTTTGGGGGAAAATCCAAATTCTGCATCGTTTTGGCAGCCGGTTTTTGACAGAATTGATAAGAAACTTGAAAGTTGCACAAAATATAATCTTTCTCGAGGAGTAAGATTGACTCTTTGTAATTCAGTATTGGCTAATGTCCCTATTTATTACCTTTCAGTCTTCAAAATACCATCAGTGGTTGCACTTCGGATTGAAAGATTGATCACGAAATTCTTTTAGGGAAGTAAAGATGGTAGCTCCATCAATCACTTGGTTCGTTGGAGTCATTTGGTCATCAACAAGCAAGCCGGTGGCTTGGGTATTGGATCAATTAGAAATAAAAATGAAGCTCTGTTGACAAAATGGGGTTGGCGTTTCATTCATGAACCAGATGCGTTTTGGCGCCAGATTATTGTTAGTATCCATGGCCTCTCCCAATTCCATTGGCACACCCACCCTAAGAAACATTCGAGTCTTAAAAGTCCTTGGCATCATATATCCTTACAGTGGGAAAAGATCAACCATCTTTCAAAAATTCAGCTAGGAAATGGACTAAGAATTGATTTCTGGTCAGATATATGGGCAGCCAGCTCTACTCTCAAGCTTTTATTCCCACGGATTTTCAACATTTCAACGTTAAAAGAAGGCTCAGTGGCATCCTTTTGGGACTCAATCTCTCTTTCGTGGAATATCAACTTCAGACGTTCATTGACAGAAGATGAAGAAAGGGACCTCATTAGCTTTCTGTCTTTAATATCTCGGATTTCAGTGTCTTCTCCAGATGACAAACTTGTCTGGTGCCTTGAAGCTAATGGAAAATATTCAGTAAAATCCCTCTCGAGATATCTGGAAAATTCTCCATCAATGGATATGTTACTCTTCAAACATAGTTGGAAAAGTAAATGTCCCAAAAAGGTGTCAATTCTCTCTTGGATCCTCATCAATGGAAGTATAAATATAGCGGACAGGATTCAATTCAAGCTTCCTAACCATGCGCTTTCGCCTTCGTTTTGTCGTCTTTGCCGCATTGCCTTTGAAACTTCATCTCATCTGTTTTTCCTATGCTCTTTTTCAGGTCGCTGTTGGTCAAAGTTTTTTATGATATTCAGAGTCAGCTGGGTGTTTTCTTATGGCTGCAAGGAGAATGTCATCAGCCTCTTAAAGGGTCCAAGAATGTCAAAAACGGCCAGAATACTTTGGGCCAATATCTCAAAATCAATTTTATATGAACTATGGTGGGAGCGTAATCAACGGATTTTCGATAACTGCTCATCTACTTGGGAAGTGAAATTTGAGCGTGCTCTACTTAATGCATATCATTGGTGCTCATTGTCCAGTGTGTTCCGCGACGTCTCTGTTCAAGTTTTGGCTAATAATCTGAACTCCTACCTTTGATGTATCCTAATTTAGGATTTTAGTCTTCCCCTTTGGCTCTGCGTAGCTTTTTGGGTTAATTTTGGTAGTCTTTTTGTAACTTTATTATTCCCTTCGGGGCTTGTTATCTTGATGTACTCCTTTTCATTATCTTAATGAGAAGTTTGTGATCTTTTCCAAAAAAAAGAATCTTTTAGTCAAAATTTGAATCTAGCGATTTACTTCGGAGTGATGAAACAAGATGGCTTGATGCAAAATGTGAGCTCTTGAATTTATATGTATAAGAGGAACAAAATCTCATTCAGAAAAGGAAGCTGTCTTGGTTAAAAGAAGAAGATGAGAACACCGGTTTTTTCCATAGATTCTTAGCTGCCAGAAGAAGAAAAGGGTTTATCTCAGTCATACACAACACTTCTGGGCCTCTGATTGACCCTCTAGCCATTGAACAAGAAGTAGTTGGGTTCTTCAGCAACCTATACTCTAAATTATTTGGCGTTAGATTATTGCCCTGTAATTTAGACCGGAAATTAGTCTCCGATATACAAAACTCCAATCTTGTTAAACCTTTTTCCGCAGAAGAAATATTTTCGGCAATAACATCTCTCGGGAAAAAACAAGGCACCGACCCTGATGGTTTTACTATGGAATTTTATATCACGTTTTGGTCTTTGCTTAAAGCTGATTTCATTAGACTTTTTGAAGAGTTTTACGAGAACAGTCACTTAAACTCTGGGATCAAGGAAAACTTCATCTGTCTTATTTGGAAAAAAAGAGGAAGCCGAGTTTGTTAAAGACTTTAGACCTTTTAGTCTTACAACCTTTATCTACAAGATTGTAGCCAAGGTTTTGGCTGAGCGCCTCAAGCTGGTAATGCCCTCTCTAGTCTCGAAATACCAGAGTGCCTTCATTCACAATCGACAGATTTTAGATCCTATCCTCATTGTTAATGAAGCTGTGGTAGACTACATGAAGAAAAAGAAAGCTGGCTGGTCCTCAAGCTTGATTTAGAAAAGGCTTTTGACTGTGTAGATTGGGAATTTCTTATTGAAGTTATGTCTCGTAGGGGTTTTCACTCGAAATGGATAAGTTGGATCAAGGGTTGTATCTTCAACTCTAATTTTCAGTTATAATTAATGGCCAACCAAAAGGCAGAATTTCAGCCACTCGAGGAATTAGACAGGGCGATCCACTCTCTCCTTTCCTTTTCTTATTGGTTAGTGAGGTCCTCAGTTCCATGGTAACACAAGCACACTCAAGTAGGATTATCGAAGGCTTCATGGTCGGTAACGATAATATTCATCTTCCTCTACTCCAATTTGCAAATGACACCCTATTATTCTGCAAGTACGATAATATTCATCTTCCTCTACTGCAACTTGCCAGGTGTGCTAAATACAATCTTTCTCGTGGGGGGAGACTGACCTTATGTAATTTTGTCTTGGCAAATGTTCCTATATACTACCTCTTAGTTTTCAGAATGCCATCTTCTGTGGTTATAAAGATAGAGAGATTGATTAGAAATTTTTTTTGGGGTAGCAAAGAAGGTTGCTCCATTAATCATTTGGTAAGATGGAATCATTCAGTCCTCAACAAAGTATCTGGGGGTCTGGGTCTCAGATCAATTTAAAATAAAAATGAAGCTCTTTTGACAAAATGGGGTCGAAGATTTGCTCATGAACCGAATGCACTCTAGAGACAGATTATTGTCAGTATTCATGGCTTCTCTTCTTTTCATTGGCATATCCATCCCAAGAATCACTCGAGTCTCAAAAGCCCTTGGCACCACATATCTTTACAATGGAGAAAGAATGAGCATCTATCAAGGTTCTAGCTGGGAAATGGCTTACGTATCGATTTTGGTCTGACGATTGGGTCACTGATCTTCCCCTTAAACAGTTATTTCCACGGTTAGTCTTTTGATTTTGAAGGATGGTCCGATTGCATTTACTGGGATGCCATCACCCTCTCTTGGTGTTTCAACTTTAGAAGATCAATGACAGAAGAGGAAGAAAGGGACTTCAGTAGTTTTCTATCTCTAGTCTCTCGGCTTTCAGTTTCAGGAAACAACGATAAACTAATTTGGCCCTTGGAACCAAACGTGAAGTTTTCAGTTAAATCTCTTTCAAGATCCCTTGAATATCCGAGTGAATGGATCTAATACTATTTAAACATATATGGAAGACCAAAAGTCCAAAAAAGGTGTCTATTTTCACTTGGATACTCATTAATGGGGGCATTAATACGGCGGATAGAATTCAATCAAAGTTACCTCTTCATTCGTTATCTCCATCGATTTGCCCATTATGTTATCTTGAGATGGAAACCTCTACCCACTTGCTCTTCCTTTGCTCGTTTTCAAGTCTTTGTTGGTCGAAGTTATTTGTGCTATTTAAGGTTCAGTGGTGCAAATCGAATGTTATCAGCCTCATTAACGGTCCTAGAATGTCAAAAAACGCCAGAATATTGTGGGTCAATGCAACGAAATCTCTACTTTACGAGTTATGGTGGGAGCGTAACCAAAGAATCTTTGGAGATATCAAATCTCCTTGGGAGGCCAAATTTGAGCGTGTCTTGATTAATGCCTATCACTGGAGCTCTTTGTCCAGCGCCTTCAGATCTTACTCTATTCAGGATATAGCTACAAATCTGGAATCTTTCCTTTGAATTGCCTAGCTTCTGTTTCTTTGTTATACTATATCTTAGCTAATTTCTGTTTTTTGATTCTGTATTCTTAGTTTTATTTTACTCCACTCTCTGTGTGCTCCTTTTGTAATTTTTTTACTTCCCCACGGGGCTTGTTATCTTCTTGTAATTTATTTTCTTCTGATAATGAGAAGTTTTGTGATCTTTTCAAAAAAAATTATGTCAACCAACCCTCATTATCATCTTCCTTGTTGTATTGACTTTTTTCTTGTTAAATTCAATCCTCTCAGTTTCACCAATAAGCTCTGATCTTGATCAGACCATGTTTTTGCTAACTTTTTTAGTGAAACCTTTGCCTCGGTTAATGAGTGATCTTCTTGAATGGTTACTTTGTCATCACCATCAAATGTGATAGTGAGATTAGTCCAGTCAACTACTATGAAGCCGATCGTCTTCAACCATTGCATTCTTAGTATGAAGAACAACTACTTTTCACGCTCTCTTTCCTTTCACTATTATACTTGTGCCCATTACAGTCCCATAAATCGTGTTTATGGGTGGAATTCCCAGCTAATCAACTATACACTGATGAAATTATGGGTGGCTCCAAAGTGTATCAAAACCAAAACCTTTTTGCCCACTTTGCCTCAAATTCAATCTTGTTTCCCACCTCAATAGTCTTTGCTTCTACTTCCGCCGCTTCCCTTTCATTGGTGTTTTCCTATAGCAACTCTATTTCGTCGAGATCACTCAAGAGTAACATGTTAAGTTCCTGCACTTCTACAATGATGAGTTGCAGTATACTTCTCGTTAATCAGTGCCCCTTCTTCTTTTTCCTTGAAACTTGGCATTTGATAATCATTTTGAAGGAAATCTTTTAGAATTCCCCATTATTTTTAGATATGGTTATGAGGTCAGTTCACTAGACAAGTAGTTGGGTTTAGGACCTCCTTCATGATTAAAATTTTCGCTCGATTTCTCTAGGGTTAACTTGGTGGCCAATCTATAGCTTGGTATGTTTCATGATACCATCTATTAGCCCACTTGGTTTTCTATTTAAAGATGTGTTTTCCAGAACGTCTTTCACTAATGTCAGTGATGACACTGATTAGATCTGAATTTCTTTCCACAACCATTCCCTAGCTTCACGGCCAAGAAATGTGCACACATGTTTTCTTCTTGTGTTGGTCGATATTGTTCAAGGGATCGAGTCTTCATATCTTCTAATGAAGTGATTTCCTTACAATTATGACTGAGTCTTTCGGTATTGGTCCACCAGGTCTCGGTCAAAGCTTACAATGGAAATCGAGACCTTTTCTTTATCACTAAGCTGACGTACCTCAAATTACAAGATTAACATCTCCTTTCTTGGACCAAAAAAAGAATATTATATGAGATATTTTATGGTTTATACTTTATATTGATTTTATATTTTGTTGTAGTTCATTTATGCTTATTTTATTTTCACTTTGTTCAGTTGCTTATCTTATGTAATGCTATCTTCACGTTGGTGGCATCTTTGTTTACAATAATATTTTCATCTCTTTTATGTTGAGAAAAATGATATTATTTGAAAATTTTCATGAATTATCTTTTGAGATTCTTAAAGTGCATAGCTTTACTCGTACAAGTACATGATTAATAAAATAAGTGGGATGGCTTCTTCAGGTGTGGGATCTAACTCACTTGCCATTTGCTGAGAGAGAATTAATGTTGATAAAAATTGCTGTAAATTCTGCTGCCAGAAGAGCTGTACTTGATATTGCTGACATCTTCCGTGCTAAAGCTGTTGATGTGTCTGATCATACAATTACACTTCAGGTCCATCTCTTATCCTTAAAGTCGTATAGTGAATTTGGTGTGAATAAGATCTATTGTCTTGAAGACATGTCTTTTTCCCTTAAAACTGATTCCCTTACTGAAAACTACTACAATTTTTTTTTTTTTTGAAAGGTAACAAATTTTTCATTGATAATGAAAAAGAGACAAAAGCTCTTGATTACAAGGCCCTAATGGGAAACATAAAACCAATAACAAAAACAAAATAAAAATGGAAAAGTGAAGTAGACAGGCAAGCAGAGCATAAAAGTAGAAAAATAAAGCTACATAAATGCTTTCCAATTGATTGAGATGTCTAGGGCTGGATATGAACTGGAATGCTTTGACTGTGAACTGAAAAAATACTACAATTT
>JBBMEG010000005.1:2721820-2770318 GCA_037832605.1 Cyclanthera cordifolia | reverse complement strand
TATATATATGGGTCACTATATGACCCAAATCTATTTAATAGTATTTATTTTTGTTAGTGAGAATTTGGATATTTTTGTATCGAAACCATGCATAATTTGAATCTAATACAAACCTGTAAAATTTAAGCAGATATTTAATAAAAGAAATTCGGATTTGACTTATATTGGTAAATCAGGCATGTGATTTATTATACAAAATTTAGTTATAATATAAGATAATATTCTGGATGTGACACTATTTTAATAGAGTATATTGAAGTTACATATTTCAATATTAATTGATTTTGAGATGAAACTTGTACACTATCTAATAACATAAATTACTAATACCAAAGTTATCCAAGTGATTATAGCCTCAACACAAATTGAGATGTATATTTAATTATTTTTAAAAAATCTAAAAGTTTGAACTTTCCTTACCCTAAATATAATTGAACTAATTAAATAAATCTTTATATTGACCTAATATAAGTAATCCTCTAGGGCCAATGATCTAAATCCATCTTTCCCTTCCTTTACCTCAATGGCCATATTTTCCAACCATTCATCACTTCACTCACCATTTCAACAATCTATCTACCTCTTCCTCTTCCTCTTCCTCCATGCAATTTCAAAGTCGACGTACTCCGCGACTTTGCTAAACGTTTTGGATTTCGATGTCGTACGCAACGGTAGAGGTGATTTGAGCCTTGCATGCCACAGTGCGTGGGCAATGGCATGTGCATCTTTGGAGTCTACTGTTATTTACATTCCTAGAGGGAGGTTTTTACTTATGCCGATCAAATTCCATGGCGGATGTAACAATGTCGATATCAGCTTCCACATCGATGGAGCGTTGGTTGCGCCACCCGACTACTGGATCCTTGGGAGAGCCAGGAGTTGGCTGAGCTTTGAAGGCGTTGATGGCGTTTCATGGACCGGCGGAGTCGTTGATGCCAATGGCGCCGCCTTGTGGGCCTGCAAAGCCTCCGCCGCTCGCTGTCCCGTTGGGGCCATGGTACCCTACTTCTTAACACCATTTTTTTCCTTCATGTTTAAGATGTTGAAATGTTTTTATGTCCTTTTACAAGATTACATATTATTATCCTTACTCTTCTATATATATGTGTGTTGTAATTGTCTTAATGAAAGCATAGTATCAACTAGCATTACAAAGGAAGGATCAGTGATCAAAAGTGCTTATTAAACAAATTAAAAGATTATAGATTCAACAAATTAAAAGATTATAGATTCAATTTTTTTTGGTGTTACTTAATTAATTAATTTTTTTTTTCATAAATTATTTTTTAAATTAATTATTGTCGTATGTCTGAGAGAATGGTGTGAGGTGTACAGACATTCACAACTAAATTAAAAAAGAAAAAACTAGGTTAATACATATGCATAATAATAGAACTTTACACACAGTATATATATAATAGTAGTTATAAGATAGTTAACTTATTTCTCTCATTATTAATTAATTTTGAGATGAAAATTTATATTTTTTGATATAATATTAGAATTTATAAGATTCAAATGCGTACTATGCGATCCAAAAAATATATTAAAGATCTCATACCTTACAAAATCTTTATAAAAGATAAATATACGTTACTTCTCTAATTGTCAAATCAATCTCTCATTAAAAAGTAGAAATCTCATATGAAATTTATAAGATAGATAAACTTATATCTAACTCATTTTGAAGTAGATTTAAACTATGAACATGTTTGGAGTGATAGGAAGAGATGAGAAGGGAAAGGAAGAGATCGATCCCTTCGTACTGTTTGACTTGTCGAGATACATTTCGTCGATCACTACATTACTCTTATTTTCAAATATAACCTTTCATTTTTCATTTCTTTCTGCTTTCTGCTTTCTGCTGTAGCCAAACATATTTCAATTTAGTTCAATTAGATATTTGATATAATAAGAAGAAATTAAAACTATAATCTTAAGGGCATGTTAAAAGGATTACTCTACTAATTAGCAATAATGATTAATTTCTATATTCTTTAATTTTTTACATCGAAACTATAAGTTTGATTTAAGAATTTTTTTTAAAGTGATGTGACACTATTTGATGTTAGAGATTTGTTTTTATAATGAATACTAAAAATATATATAAAGAAATCAAATAGTGCTACATTACTCTTAAGGAGAATTTGTCTCTTTAATCATGTAATTTTTTCTCGCGTGTAGCAGGTGTGTGTTGTTTTTTTTATTAATTAAAATTGAATTGAAAATGCAGACGCTAAATTTTAGGAACTCAAAGAATATAAGGATCAGAGGGTTGGAATCTCGAAATAGCCAATTGTTCCATATATTGATTAATGGATGCAGCAATGTGTTTGTGGAAGGAGTCAATATTATTGCTCCATCCAAAAGCCCTAATACCGACGGCATCCACGTGCAATCTTCCTCGCACGTGACGATCCTTGACTCCCTCATCCGAACCGGAGACGACTGCATTTCCATTGGACCGGGCTCCCGCAACCTTTGGATTCAACGCATTCGATGTGGACCCGGCCATGGAATTAGGTAAGCTACTTATTAATAAATACTCTTTTCCTAGTTAATAATTGAGAATTTAACATGAATATTCAAGTAAGAAATAATTATTACATTTTCATTCCAAATTGATTTTAATTGTAAAGATATTTAAATGGATTTTTATACATAAATGATTTTAATTCCAATCACTATTTTGCCCTTGATGACCTTATATGGTAATTTTTCATTTTGTAATTTTCGAATTTATAATATAATATAATTATATTATTACATTGAATGTTGTTTTTATTACATTTATTTTTTCTTTATATATATTATAATTTTTCCTTTTTAGGATCAATTCCTAATTTTCTTTTATTTTGATTTTAACCAAAACAAACATTTTCTTTCTTCTTTCTTCGTTTTTTGTTTAGTTCATCTAAACGTTGCAGATTAAATCTTCGAATTGTGTTGTTGACGTTTTGGTTTCGTTGACGTTTCGTGGACGGCATAGATAATGTATTAATTTCCGTTTAATAATACCCTTATTATACTGAATTAATTGTTGTATTACGGCATATGTAACCGTCTGCCTTAGCTGAAACTTCTGTGTTTGCTTTTTTTTGTTCTGTTCGTCATGAATATATCTTTTACTTTGTTATATTCTGTTTGTTATGTTCCGTAAATTCATGAAGACGTAATAGTACTAAAATAATACCGTATGAACATAATTCATTTATAAGTGTATATACACAATAATACTGAAACAACAATACAGTGTAATTCCAATTTTTCCACACTAAGAACAATATAATACATGTACTAAGAGGTATTATTATCCCATTATGATTCACAAGACCATGCATCAAGCTCAACCAAAACTAAGAGGCTGAATAGTTACAAAATATAATGTATAAATACATTCGAAAGACATACACAATACAATACAACTTCATTAATCCACGAAATCTCTGAACTTCCGATACTTCCTTCTTTTCTCAAGACAATTGGCGCATTTATTATTCTCCAAGCGAAAATAAGGGGAATCGTGCACCACTATTAAGGTAGTTTCTAATTTTTTATGAAAAGTATTTTTCGTGTTTTAAAAATGTATTTAACCATAAAATTTTAAACTAAATTCAAATTGGTATTTTTGTAAAATCCTATGTATTATTAAATACAAAAAAATTAAAATAAATATGGTTGCAATAAAATTATTTCTTTACCATAAATGTAAAATTTATTCTCCATATGGCTATGGATATAAACTTCCATTAATAATTTATAAATTAATTTGACTGCAGCATAGGAAGCTTAGCACGTAGGATGAACGAGGCGGGGGTTATAAACGTCACCGTTTTGAATACAATTTTCTCAGGCACTGAAAATGGGCTGAGAATTAAATCATGGGCCAGGCCCAGCACTGGATTTGTCTACGGAGTCCAATTCATTGGTGCCATCATGCGTAATGTCCAAAACCCCATTCTTATTGACCAACGCTACTGCCCGCACAAACGAAACTGCCCCGGTCAGGTATAAAAATATTTACTATTTCACCTCAAAAGTAGATAATAATTATAAATATATTAACTTTCAAATAGAATTAACGAATGTAATTATTTTCTTATAATATATTATTTATATTAAAGTATTAATGATTATATAAATTAATATTTTAAAATTTGACTACGTTTATATTTAACGATAAAATATTTGAAGTGGAAGTCATAAGTTTTGGTGTTCGTTAAATGAAGAAAATTAATTGATTTTGATTTTGTAATTGATTTAAAATATTATTTGAAAACAGGAATCAGGTATCAAGATAAGCAATGTAGTATATAAAGACATTATAGGAAGTTCAGCAACACCAATTGCCATAAAATTAGAGTGTAGTTCAAAGAACCCTTGCAATGCAATAGAGCTTGAGGATGTTCGCTTGACTTACCGAAATGAAGACGCAAAATCCTCTTGTCTATATGCCACTGGCAAAACCTTGGGTTTAGTTCAACCACACGGTTGTTTTCTATAAATTCTCATTTAACTTTTTTTTTTTTCTTTCTTTTTTTTTTTTTTTTCTTCTTCTTCTTCTTCCTTACTCCCGTTGATAAGAAAGGATATCAATAGTATAAACGGTCCCTCACAATTTACAATCTCAATATTAAAAAAATTAGAAGATTGGAACTCGTGATCGAACGTTTAACTACAAAAATAGAAGATTTCTTATGAAGTTGTGAATTTATGAAGTTTGAATAACTATTTTCAATTATATCTATATATGGACTTCTTGATTAATCTGGTTTGACAAACTTTAAGCCGTGTGGTACTCCGCTGTTCCTGGCATAAAATTCTTTGTCCATAAAGGTGAGCCGTTTAGAAATCCCAATATGTATAGAAGCATTTCTTGGTGGCTTACAATACTTAACACACACGACCTGACATTGCGTACATTATTAATACCTTAAGCCAATTTATGCATGTCCCAACTCTGTTCACTATTAGGGAATCAAATGTGTGTGCTTCAGTATCTAAATAGGACACTTCACTATGGTCTTTTTATACCAAAATCAAATACTTTGTCTCAGTTGCCTACGCGAACACAGACTGAGCATATAGCATCGATGATATCGTCGTTCTACTGTTGCTTATTGTCAATTTCTTGGTAAATCTATAATAACTTTATCATCTTCCAAAAAGAAGAGTGTTGTGGCAAGACCAAGTGTCGAGTCTGAATATCGGTCCCTTATGCACATTGTAATAGAAATTCCATGGGTTTAAGTGCTTCTCACATTGAACTTCACATATCTCTATCACGAACTCGCCTAATCAAGTGCAATAAAAAAAGTATGATGTGTCCTTTGTTTGTGAGAAGTGTTAGTGGTTGTGCCACAAAGCCTAGTAGTTTGTAATTAAAGAACAAAACATTTAATGTTAGACATTTAATGTTATACTTCAGGTATTATTAAAGGTTATTATTTTCATTGATTGCACATTAATATACAAACGTCATTCAACTATATCACATTAATGAGATTTATGGCAATACGCCCATGATTATTTAGATGAACACTTGGACAATGGAACATATAAGTGAATATAGTTTCAAGCTAATAATCTAAAACATCAACAATATTTGGTCTAAGGCAAGACTCCTAAGTCCTGGTGACACTATTGGTACGTCTCGCTTGGCAATGGTTGCATACGACCTACGTGTGGTTGTTCATGTGGAGACATGTGAATGGGGATGCATATGAAAAAAAGACTTATTGTATAAGATGGTACCATTTGTGATCGGTCTAATAATTTCTTTATAGACTCGCATCAACTACTTCACAAAGGATTACCATATGTCGATGTGATCTTAATTCTGAGTGAGGTGAAAACTCCTACTTTATGAAAACGTTATTTGATGTGCATGGTGAGACCAACCAAAATAAGGCTGAATTAATAAGCTTTCAACGTTGGAGCTTGTCGTAATGAGTGGCTAGGAACACAACGTTACAAGAAAGAAATTCACGTATTCCTTAATATTGAGAAATATGTAGAGTTATTTTCTTAAGAATTGATTTTGGAGCTTGAACAAAGGGTATCAACCTCTCATTGGTCGAGAGAACACTAATTTATAGTCGGACTATAAACAACTTGTTCATTAGAGGAATCAGTGGGCTTAAGGAGAAAGATGTAATCACAGAGGTTGAACGAATTTCTTATCCCAAACTATGAATTATGAACAAGCTTTTGAAAGATCATATGAATGACCGATTATATTCGTGGACATAACTTGTCCTATAATGCAAAAAAGTTCAACATATGCCTTTAGCGAAAGAAGCTTGATGTTAATGAATAGAGATCAGATCCTGATTCGCTGTAGCTTTTAACCTATAGGAAGTCAAAGACGATGAACTTTTTCACGTTTTCCAAATGGCATATAACATTTGCCTATTATCCCGTCTGTGCGTCGCCCTAGCATAATTTTGAAGATCTCAACATATGTTAGGGTTTTAGTTTTTTGACCGTCTCATGCGATTTTACCAACTTGGTTATAGATAAAGATTACGTTTACGAGTAAAAAACGTATGAAATATATTAATATTTAGTTTTGTTATAGAGTATGTTAGAGCTTACGTGAACTACATGAGCCTTTTCATTCCCATAATCATCACTATCTTTCTTAATTATATCAAACTGCTTGGAACAATTTGATTGGACACATGTTGACATTTTCTTCTTCTCTTCTTTAAGTTGCTAATCATAAATATAGATGACTAGTTACTCATTATAGACATATAAACAATTATAAAGTATAAGTACATCCTCGATGATTGACAAGAATGAACATATTGCCTGCCCAATGGACGTATGGCAGTGAACGTGCAAAGTTTTCTCTAACCACTTGAGAATTCCCACTTTTTTTATATGAATTCTCAATCGTAGTGTGTTTGAGGCAAATAGAATTTTTTTTAAGAAAAAATAGGGAGAAAGAAAGATAAAGAGAACTGAACATGAGTTATGAACAAAAATAGAGAAACATGAAATGAAGGCAGTCCAATTCCTAAATATATCAGACACATTGTAACTAGAGAACAGTTTGGATCGAGAGCACCATTCAGCCGCAGTTCTCAAGCTATTTTCCCATAGATTTGTTGTGCAAGCTTCAATGTGGCTGGAGTAAAAAATTCGACCATTTCGTTCCTTTCACAACCACCACAAAATCGCTCCCTTTAAGTTTGTGATGATCTCCAACTGTTGAGAATTGATGTTGAAACAAAAAGAGGCAAATAGGAATGATTCAATGGTGTTGAGCTCAAGCAAGGCGTTCCCTCAGGAAAACTCCTCCACAATAAAGTAAAAAAGGGCAATTAAAAAAGAGATGGCTTAGTGTTTCAACATTATTGTGACAAAAAGTGCACATAAAAGGCTTAATATGTAGCTTAGGATTACAACGTTGCATGGTATCATTAGTGTTTACGCCCTTGTGAAATAAGGTCCAAATGAAAATTTTAAATCGTTTAGCAATTGAGTTGGACCAAAATTTTTTTGTTTGGGTGAAGACCAGCCAGATCAGTATTATTAAGAACATTCTTCATACTTTTAACAGAAAACTCGCCAGCCGGGTCGGGGTTCCAGCAAATTCTATCATCGATGTGGGATTTGATGTCTGAACCCAGGGGTTTGTAATAGCAGACCAGAGATCAATTTCACATCAAATAATCTGCGGGCGACATTAAGATTCTAGGTGCCTCTAGCATTGTCCCATGTACCTTTGACATCAATGAATTTTTTTTCGGCAAGGGAGAAAAATCGAAGGAAAAGATCCTTAAGGCGGTCATCCCCAATCCAATTGTTAAACCAAAAAAGAGTCTTGCTCCCATTATTAATCTCCTATTGTATAGATGAGGGTACATGATGGCATAATATTTTTTAATATGAAACCATGGTGTTCTTTTACTAACATACCGACATTTTGTGGGTAGAGCCCCCATCCCATGATGTTGTATTTAGCTTGTATGCATTGCTTCCAGATACTTGTGTCTTCGATAAGATACTGCCAAACCCACTTGCTTTGTATTGCAATATTAGTATTTCTAATGGAAGTGATACTGAGGCATCCCTGATGTTTCGCGCGTGAAACAATCTGCCAATTGACTAAGTGGGATCCTCCACCATTTTTAGCATCTTTCCAAGAATTTTCTCAAGATCTTTTCAATAGACTTATGAACTGAAACATAGGCTTTGAAAATAATCATCATATAGACAGGTATTTGTTCAAGGACAGCCTGAATCATGGTGAGGTTTCCACCTTTAGAAAGGTAGGCATATTGCCACTTGGAAAGTTTATGATTGATTTTAGAGATAGTATTATCCCAAAATGAAGGGTTGCAAGGGTTCCCTTCAGGAGGCATGCCAAGATAATTAATAGGTTGGGTCTCAATGTTGTAACCCCACATGTTGGAGAGATCTTGCTGACGCTGCTGTGTTACATTGATCCCAATAATGGAAGATTTTTTCAAATTCACTCTAAGACCCGAAGCCATTTCAAAGCATCTAACGATCATATATAAATTCTTGATCGTCAATAGAGAAATAGTAAAACATCATCTGCAAACATTAGATGAAGAGATGGAAGTTCTTATCTTTTATCCAACAACCTTCAATAAGACTTTTGTCTTGTGCATCATTGATCAATCTAGAGAGGTAATTCCATGGCAATGACGAATAAAATGGGGGGAGGGGTGGATAAAGGATCACCTTGAGGTAGACCTCTAGAGGTAAAGATTTTACCTCTAGGCCTGCCATGGATATTAACTGAGAAGCTTGTTGATGAGATGCATGCACGAATCTATTTCACCCAAGTGGCACCAAACCTTTTTGCTTAAGAACATCAAGAATAAAATTCCAGTTGAGATTGTCAAATGCTTTTTCAATATCGATCTTTATAATGAGGCCTTTTTTTTTTTTGCGCAATTCCAATAATCCACAATTTCATTTGCAACAAGAATTGAATATGTAATTTGTCTACCTCTCACAAAAACACATTATTTTCCATCAATGGTATTAGGAAGAACGAGTTTGCGCCTTTCTGCAAGCACCTTAGCTAAGATCTTATTTATGCTTGTAGTAAGACTAATCGGCCTGAATTCAGAGACCTTGGTTGCCTTAATAATCTTAGGAATAATGGCTATGTATGTCTCGTTGACGTTTCGATTAACAATGCTATTCTGGTAGGAATCTCTAAACAGTTCCATGAAAGATGGTTTAAAAGTATTCCAAAGTTCTTTGAAAAACTCAATAGTGAATTACGGAGAATGATAATGATTATGGGAATGAGAATTACTGAGAGAATGAGAAAGGAAAAGATTATGAGAATAATGATTAATTGTGTTATAGCTAAAATAACGATTACAAGAAGAATGATTAATTGTGTTTGAGGTGAAGAGAATGATAAATAAGAAAAATAAAATAATGAGTATGATGTGAGTGAAAAGTTATGGGGAGAATAAAAGTTGTTACGAGAAGAATAGAAAGTAGTTAGAAGAAGAATAAAAAGGTGATTATGAGGAAATGTGATTATGTGGAGAATGATTCTCGATAGTCAAACACTAGGAATGATTTCCCTTCCCATTATCCCTTTCATTAATGATGGCCTAAACGTACATCCCCTTAATATCATCACTCATGTGTGAGGTCGTTGGCCTTTAGGCATAAAAATTCATGTGATTGAAACCCTAGAATATTGATTGAAAAAGTGGGGATTTTTCTCAGAATTTATAATATTAGGTGAACTACTTCTCTCATAACCAATTAATTTTGAGATGAACGTCTACACTCTCTAATATTGTCCACAAATTCATTGTCGGGTCGCCGTCTTCGTCGTATCAATTTCTTTTATTCTCTCGTTTCTCAAGATCTTTGACGCTAAAGTACATTTTCACCAAAAATTTGTAAAATTGGAAATAGATAATACATTTGGTAGAGTTTTACTATGCTTAAAATATTTACTAGAAGTTGCTAAATTAATAATGTCAATCCATAACCTATTGATTATTGAATATATATACATATAATATAAATTCATCATCGTGAACTATTGGTCTTGTTGACTTAAAAATAGACATTATGAAATTACAAGAGCATCACGATGCAATGAGCCAACTCAGTTTAGTTAGTTACGTATCTAAACAAAACAAGTTAGTTAATTACAATTAGTGGTGAATCAATCAACTGCCTTTAAATTTTAGTTACCACAAACCATAGTAATCGCTTGCTTTACTTTAATTCATTTATTCTCTTATACATTAGACAATTTTATTTAATTTTCTCCCTTAACGAGTTATCTTTCATCATTTTTATGCTCCTAAATTTTCAGGATTTTTTTAAAAATTCAAAATCATAGTCTTATTTTATTTCGTGTCTTCGACGTAAGATTCGACAGACCACGTTTTTTTTTCAAGTTACAATAATGAAAATGAAAAACTTACATTAATATCACCGAGCCACTTAAAATCACGTGTTGTCTAAAGTTTAACCATAACATCAAAAAATGAATTTAAACATTCAACGTATAGTTTGATTCGATCGAATCCAATTACAAAAATATAGGACAAGAATATAGAATAAAAGTTTTTGTTTGTTCACATCCTTGAAAAGAAATATGGAAAACGAAAAAAGTAGTTTATATTAATTATACGAAAGGAAAAATAATAATAATAAAAAAAAAAAGAAGAAGAAGAAGAAGGTAGTGGGCTTACGTCAATTTTTCTCGACTACGTCATGCATTGCCTTCAAATCAAAAGCTTACTAAATTGAGTAAGTTCTTTGTGTGGCCAATAGTTTTTTATTCGAAAAAAAAAAAAAAAAAAAAAAAAGTTTAAAGGAAGACAAACTCAAAATTTATTCCCCTATCTTGTCAATATCTAATCTTCAAAACTATCCCATCTATTAGTACCTATTTAAATTCCATGTGTTCTCTTGGTCCCAAATTATATGTCTCTCTCAAATTTACTTTCAATTTTAAAATTATTGTATGTTTATATTCTTATTTAGTTTGTTTTAGTTAGTGGTCGAACCTAAAAATAGTGTTTTAAATACTTTCTCTTAACCAAATTTATTATTAAAGTAAATTGCAAATTTAGTTTCTCTATGATTTGAAAAAAATGTAAAAATTAGTTCTATGAATTGAAAAAATTAGAATTTAGTCTCTAAGGTTTGATAAAATCTAAAAAATAGTCCGTCGTTCGTAATTGTTGATGAATCAAATACGTAGAAGTTAGTTATTTTTGTGTTTAATGACGAGAGTGTGAGATAAGTAATTAATTGGAAAAAATACATACTTCATACTTTACATTTATATACTTTAATTCACTTACGATTTACAAATAACATGGACTATTTTTTAGATTTTATCAAAACATAGTGAGTACTAAATTCAATTTCTTCAAACCATAGGGACTAAGCCTAAATTTTGAAACCATATGGACTAAACTCTAACTTAACTAAAATCATACTGATTAAATTTATAATTTAGTCTTATTAATAATAATATTATTATTATTTAGGACAAATGGGGGATTGGACCACAAACCATATATAGAACACAACTGAAATGTGTGACATTGGTGTTGAATTGGATTACCACCAAACAATAAAATGTTATATGCTAAAATATCCTGAAATACTCCAACAAGGCTGGGACCCCACCCGGGGGTCAGCCTAGCCCAGGGGGTTGGCCAAATAGAGGCCGCAACCCATGGGGGTCGGCCAAATGGAGGTCACAACCCCCAAGGGGTCGGCCGAGTCCATGCCGACCACCCGGGGGTCGGCTAAAGGGAAGCCACAACCCCTAGGGGGTCGGCCAAATGGAGGCCATAACCCTCTAGGGGGTCGGCCAAGTAAGTCTCACCCCTCTATAGGTCGGCCAAGGAAGGCCTCGACCCTCAAGGGGTCGGCCCTTGCAGCCTCGACCCTCTTGGGTTCGCAAAAGAAGGCGGAAACCCCCTAGGGGGAAAATCGTGGAGGTCAGGACTCTCCTATGGGCGAGTCGACCAAGTCCAAAGTAACGACTGGATCCGCTGATAACAGCAGAAGTTACGTCGAGTGGGCCAGCCTGAGTAGGTTGGTCGTGGAGGTTAGGACTCTCCTGTGGACGAGTCGATCGAGTCGAAGTAACATTTATATACTTTAATTCACTTACGATTTACAAATAACATGGATCAATTATGTTGGATATAATTGGAGCTTGAGTTAAATTTATTAAACTTAGTTATTAATATATTGGATATATTAATAAGCAAATATTTATTGGATAAATATTAAAGAGAATAATTGATATATTGGATATATTAATTATATAAATATTTATTAGATAATTATTAAATGATAAATGATTGATTTATTGGATAAATTAATTGTGTAAATAATTATTAGATAAATATTTATCAAACGAGAAAATTAATTAATATGTTGAATATAATCATTGATTTAATAGTCAAAGCGAGCATAGCTCAGCCTGCACTAGTGACGTCTTAGCATACACTCAATCAATGGTTTGAGTCTCTCAAATCCCTTTTGTTGTACTAAAAAAATAATTGATATAATAATTATTAGATAATTATTAAAGAGATGGTGAATTAATATATTAGATAAATTAATTGGACATTTAATTGGGTGAATAATATATTGGCTATATTATGAAATCGAGATTTATTAGATGAGTATCAATTAAAAAGAATTAAATAATATACGAAATATGTGATATTTTCGAAAATCCTTTGATTTATAGTTTGACAAAATTAATTTGAGTTGATGTTGAAACTCGAATTTATTATTAATTTAAAAAAAATATATTTACTTTTATCTATATTGTAATTATATATGCAAATATTTATGGGTAAGTAATAAATTTGGTCTCTATGATTTGATAAAAGTTGAAATTTAGTTCTTATGGTTAAAAAATCTAGACTTTAGTTCCTATGTCTGAAAAAATATAGAATTTAGTCCCTATAGTTTGGAGAAATATAGAATTTAGTTCCTATGACTTGAAAAATATAGCATAGTCCATGTGATTTGATAAAATTTTAAAAATAATTCATATTATTCATAAATTGTAGGCGAATTAAGTACTTATATAACTTCTCATATATGAATTATACGTTTTTTTTTTCTTTGTTGTCCAATCAATTACTTATCTCACACTATCATCGTTAAAACATAAATAACTAACTTCTACATATTTTATTCACGGGCAATTACAAACTACATATACTATTTTTTAGATTTTATCAAAAAACTTAGAAACTAAATTCTAATTTTTCAAATCATATGGACTAAATTGTTGATTCTCCGAACTATGATGGACTAAACTCCAACTTTCTTCAAACCATAAGGACTAAATTTAAAGTTTACTCAATATTTATTTTTATTATTATTTTTAGACATTTCATACTTCAAAATGATTTAAAATATATTTTTAAGGCTTTAAAATATATCTTTCCTAATATAATATAGATTAAAGTAATTTTATTGATTTATTTAAAAATTAAAAATAAATAACACAAACATATATTAAAATAGAAAAGGAAAAAAACAATCTAATGATCAAATCTAATATAGTCCTAAAATATATAAAATGTGTTGGATTGGGTTGATCTGACCTACATGATAGAACAGTTGATTTATTGACCAAAAATTTGAATTATTATAAGGACCCGATCCAACACGGAGCCTTAACCTCCTAGGCAGGAATTAAACATTTAATAAACTCTTAAAGACATGTTAAAATAACATTTTCATTTATTGAAATAACTTAAAAACATAAACAACGTTCAAGGGAACCGAAAAACAATAAAATATAATAAAACCTATACTAACATGTCTCAAATCAAGGTCCATGCTTTAAATAATAAATCAGGTAACAAACTTTGAAATTAAACTCCTAAACTCTAATGCAGATTGCCCATGGTCACACCAACTACAGCACAACCATCTCGGTTCACCTGCGAGTACCTAGAGAGATTCCACAATGGAAAGGGTCCCAACACGAGATCTAACAATAACATACATATAATCAGAGAAACACGAAGTAACAAGAGTACACATATATCTCAATATTTATCTTTAGCTCAAACTATATCTTTAACTTAAACATTAACTTCATCTTGAAACTCAAATCTTTATCTTTAATCTTGGTGACCTATGCTAGTGTGAGAGCACCTCGGCAAGCCGAAACAATCTGGTTGTCGCCAAACTTCGAACACTCGCGCAAAAGGGTAGATCAAATACTCTCTGCAGTGGGATATCTCCCGACTCACACTCCTAGCACGACACATGGAAAAAGTCAAGCGAACTCTAGGTATGTATGGCAACCGAGTGGCCCTCTAATCCCTAACACTACCACAAAGTAGGAATATCTTCCTCAAAGCCCAGTACCTGAACTAATCCCCTATTCGAGTCTAACGATTAAGAAATGTCTGACATAATCGTAGCTCGTGATCTATAAACTCTTGTCCCCTTTCGGACTTTTAACTTAGTATATCTCGGCGGTTCCCTTTGGAACGCCTAACTTGGTTACTCAATCTCGGTTCCTTTTGGAACTGTTAAACTTGAATAAACACGAATAGTTCTCCTGAAACACCTGAACATGAATGATAATCACGATCTCATTTGGGAAAAACAACTACAACCTAACACATTAAATTCATTCCTAAACATGTCAGAACTATCTCGGTAATCAAACTTATAGTCATTAAAATTTATCACGAAAATCCAAGAACTATATCATACGAGGCATCCTAAATCTCCAGAATCAATCACAAACAAATCACCCTATCATTGGACCAAAAGATTTTAAATCTTATCTTGATTAAACATATGAAGCAACACAGAAAGCCAACAGTTTCGAGAATCGTTCATTCATAGTAAACATGTTAATCGATGCCTAACTAACTATAAATACATTCAAGTATTACCATAATGATCACATATTGGGGACACAGTCTCTTATCTTGGCCGAAAATCACTCGAAACGGCCCTTTGAACTCGAATCAAGAATCCATAAAGAATCTCCACCTAAAAGTGGCCATACATAACAAACGGAAGAGAATTAGGTCTTAAAAATTCCAAAAAATAAACTCGGGGCACGGAATTACCTTAGGAGCAAAGTCAAGAATTTTCTGGTCATCAGAGACGTCGGCGTCGGCGCGTGAATTTCGACTGGGGTATGTGGGCTATGGGTCACTGACGCATGAGGAAGGTGAAGCTGCACGTTTGGGGGCGTCAAAATCAGGTTCGGAGTGCGTGGGTGGCGTGGATTGGGAGCAAGCTAGCTTGGGAGGCGCGCTAGGTTCGGTGGCTCTCGAAGCAGCAGTAGTCCAATCTCAATGTAACACGCGTCTCTTTGCTAGTGGATGTAGAGAACGTCAGGTATTGATTGGTGGACACGGCGATGGGATCTGATTGGCCGACACCTTGGCTGGCGCTGGTTGGCCGTTGCAGGCGGCCACTAGCGTGGTGCTCGGTGACTACTTGGTGCCCTCCCTCGATCGTTGGAGCGAATGACAAGGAGACACGCTGTGCATGATAACTAAGGAGTCAGATTGCGGTAGTGGCTGCACGGAACTAATGGTGGCGGTGCCTCGGGATCTGTGCAGCGCTGAAAACAATCTCTCGTGCCTATTTCGTCCAATGATTAGGGTTTGAATTTGCCCAATCATTGGATATTTATAAATTTTGTCCTTTACCCTATTTCGTCTTTTTTCCTATTTTTCTTTTAGCTACAAAATTATGAAAATGCCTCTATTGACCAAATTTCCAATTTAACCCTAATTCCATGATATTACCCTTTTGCCCTCACCCCCTTAAGTCTAATAAACATCTTTTTTAACGGAAATTTTGTCCAATTTAGTCCTTGAATTTTTCAACTAAATAAAATATATTTATTCTTAAATAATTCAAAATCTTGGGCCGTTACAATTATGAAAAAAAAAAAAAGTCATCTTACTTAAGCAAATCCAACCTACACCCCTATTAATGTTATCAAATTTAGTTTAGTTAGTTGTATTTCTTTATTTAAGTGAGGATATTTGTTCATAATTCAGATTTGAGTGACGTTTAGAATGATATTTAAAGAATATTTATAATTAGTATTTAGAATGAAGATTTATTTTGAATATTTAGAAATTATGATTGGAATTAAAGCCTGTTTGGATATAGATTTTAATAATATTTGAATTAATATTGAGAATGACGATTTATTTTGAGTATTTAGAAGTAATGATAACTGTTGTGGGTGAAATTATCCACGTAACATCCAGACAAAGCGTAGGCCCTCCCAAAGGGCATTCGAAAAAGTTCGACCCTCATAAGGACCAGTAAGACCAAGGTCGAGCTCACGGTTGAGCTCGAGGACAAGCTCGAGGTCGATCTCACGGTTGAGCTCGAGGCCGAGCTACAGACCGAGCTTAAGGTCGAGCTTGAGGCTGAGCTCCAGGCCGAGATCGGGCTCCAAGCCAAGGATGGGCTCAAGCCCCCCAACCGAGCTCGAGAACATAAAAGTTCGACACCCTCGGGGATAGGTCGAGGGAATCTAGACCCCTGAGGTCGAGCCTAGTATAAAGTGACGACCGGATACCGCTGATAACGACCAGGAGCCACGACGTAAAGTCTAACCACCTCTAGGGTAGTCAGCTATGGGAACCAGACCATGTCAAAATCTGATCCCTGAGGTGACGATGAAAGGTGAACACCACCCACCCCTAAGAGGGAAAAGCCGTGGAGGTCATGACTCCTCTAAGAGCCGGCCAAGTCCAAGTGACAATCTGATACCCTTAAGGGAGTCTGCCGGACCATGTCAAAACCTGATCCCTGTGAGGACGGTTGTAGGTGAACATCCCTCCTAAAGGGGGGGAGAGCTGTGGAGGTCAGCGCTCCCCTAAGAGATGATCGAGTCCAAGTAACATCCTAGGTCGTTGCACCCCTAAGAGGTGACATCCTGGAGTTACACTAAGAAGACCAAACTTTTAAGGGGTCGGCCATGGAGGTGAGGACTTGAAAAGGTCGGCCGAGTCCAAGCAACCCCCGAGATAAGACCGTTACACCTGATCTCAAGTGTAACGGTCAAAGGTTACACCGGTGTTAATGCCCGGCTTTAATGGCAATGGTTACAAACAACTTACCGTTAAGTCGTCATTAGTGTGCTGCAGCGGTTACACTATCGGCTGCTGTAAAAGTTAGAACGATTCTCATTTCTCTCCAAACCAAATCAAGCTATAAGCACATTCTAAAAGCTCCCGAACTCTCTAAACACTCTCCTGAATTCGTTTAATGACTGAGGCATTGGAGGCCATGTGGCTCACACCACAACGGTGTGCCTAATTTTGTTCTTTTTTGCAATCTGTTCGTCCTAGGTAAAACAAATATTTACTGTTGATCTGTTGACCATTTTTCTATATCAACAATTACCGTCAAAAGTTTGTTTGGATATAGTTTTGAAGAATATTTAGAATGAAAATTTATTTTAAATATTTATAAGTAATGATTAGTAATGATTGCAGTAAAAAAAAAAATTTAATGTTGTTGAATGAGAATTTATTTTTAATATTTAGAAGTAATAACTATGAAACTCGTTCGTTTGTACTTTTTTTGTAAGAATATTTAGTAAATACTATTTCTAAATAGGATATTTCACTTTCTCTCACGTAAGTTGTCTACTCGTGATACGAGCAAACAAAAAGGAATAAAAAGGTTAAAAAGAAAACACAAATTGAATTCTTGAATAAAGTTTCAACATTCGATTGAGATATATTTGATAGAATAATCTTTCATATGCAAAGATAATAAAGAAAAATAACTTTATTCTTTTCTACATTCTTGCATAATTATATCCGTTTCATCTTCGCGTGTGTTTTGGGTGCATACAAGCACGTTAAAATCAAACTCACTCGTAATTGGTCACACATCATAATAACTATAGTAAAATGTTCCAACTCGTTATGATAATCTACTTTATAATAATATATCTCAATCTTTATAATTATAATAATAATCTACTTCTTAAATGCATCTTATTATAATTTCTTGATTATTTCCATTTTTCCAAATGCATTTTAAAGTTAGAATTTAGTCGTCACCATTAAAAGAAAGATAAAATTCCGTCATGATAGTTTGATAAAAGTTAGATTTAATCATTATGCGCTAATAGCTATTCTCTATTGGTTGATAAAAACTTCTTACAAAATTCTCAATGTCGCTCATAATCACTGTTGATTTAATATATTGACATAATATGTAAATGATGAAATAATTTTGTTTAATCAATTACTTAACTCATATATATTTGTAAATATTTAATATGCCAACTATTATGAAAATGAATAGAAAACTAGTCTAAATAAAATAAAGATATATAACTCTTAAAATTATAGAGATTATATATAGGCAAAGGTAGGAGTGTTCATACATTCCTCGATAACCGATTTGACGATCGAAATCGACTGAATTAAGAGCGATACATCGTTTTTCAAGTATATGTTGGTCATTATCGGTTAGAAAAATAATTAACCGAAAGTTTTTCGGTCGGTTAAGTCAATTGATTCGGTTGGTCGGTTTAGTCGGTTAATAAAAATTCATTGATATAATATTACTATTTTTATATAATTACTCATATTTATTATTAAATTATTGTAAAATTAATTTAATTTTAAATTTTTTATATGTTCCTTTGCTTAAATTAATTATTAAAATTTCAATAAAAAAAATTGTATGACGAGCGCTTTTTTTTTATAAAAAAAAAGTTAAAAAATTAACTGACTTAACCAACCAATCGACTTGGTTTCATTTTTAAGCAAACCCATATGATCAGTTCGATATCATTTTGATTAAAAACCAACACTGAACGATTGATGAGACGACACCCCTGAATAAAGGTATCATATTTATAATGTACGTAATTTTTAACCTTTAAATTATAATTTAGATATTGAAAATGAATTGGGCACATTGAACATATTGTATGGTTTGTTTAACCAGAATGAGTCATTTCTAAGAGGAATATATCAATAAGTTTTAGAAACTTTGGTGAGATAACATGTTCATTTAATTGGGTCTGCATAATAATGAGCAAATTAAAGATAAGATTCAAAAGCATGTCATAGGGCTTTCATGAACATGACAAGTTTTTTCCTATGTTAGTTATTTAAATTATGTAATTATTCCTCTTTCATTTTTTTTATAATTAAATTCAGTCATCTTTAGGGTTCTATTGGCTAAATTAAAAAGCAAAATTTTGACTCCATTCATAGGTATCTTTGGGGAAAGTGAAAGTCCCTCCAACACCAATTATTTGAATGGTTAAGGCAGGCACACATACTTGCATCTTTCCTCAAAAGAATATTTTTTAATTATTGAAATTATTGTAATTCCTTCGCCCACTATCACATTCAAACGAGTTAGTGTAACGATTCAAAATAATCACTCATTAATAACCGATCAATCTAATTTTTCATTCCAAAATGAGTAAACTCATTATTTCTAATTTTTTGTACATTATTAAATGTAGTTTGAATATTTTATTAAATTATAAGGTAAATAAATATTAAAGTATAGGGGTTTTTTATCATATATATATATATATATATATATATATATATATACACATACACACATACATATATATGACATTATGAATTTTTCTACATTACTATGTACCCAGAATCAAAAAGGTCATGAATTTGATCATCGGCTTTAATTAGAAAAAGTCATCATGAACTGTACTTAATATTTTATTAAACTATTAATTAAAATAAAAAAAAGGTTTAAAATCATATGTAAATTTAAAATTAATATCAATCGATTTATTTTTTTAGATTAGTATTAATGAATTAAAATTCAATAATATTAACAATTTTAATACAATCGAATATAAAATGTAAACATATTTTCAAAATTTAGATAAAAAAAATATTTAAAAAACTCAATAAGACTAATCTTAAAGCTTTTTTTCTTAATTTTATGACTAAAAAAAAGAACATTAGAAATTTCATGGATCATTACCCAACAAATTTGAAAGTAGTGTATAAAATTGAACATTAGAAAGTGTATTTTTCAAAATGGAACAAAACTTGAAGTGTATAGTCCAAATTAATATTTTAACCAAAATTGTATTATATTATTTGATTATATTTTAATAGTTTAAGTTTTTTTTTTTTTTTTTTTTTTTTTTTTTTTTTTTTTTTTTTCTGACAATCTAGAAAATGTCTTTTTTTCTAATTTGTATGGCTGGTCTATTACAACTTTGAAATGGACCTTTGCTTATTTATAACCATTTTTTATGTTATGTCATATTTAACTTTTTATTTTATATTAAATTTATAATTTTAACTTTAAATTTGTCAAGTCTATATTTATCAGGAGTATTAATAAATTTAGTTTTAGTTAAGATTAGTTTCAAATTGATTACACATATCAATCTACATATACTAAGATGTTCTGAATATACAATAACTAATGTGGAAAAAAATTAGAAAAAAAATATTTTAACTAATAAAAATCTAACATCTAGAAACCACCTGATAAGTGGATACTTATTATAGTTATGAAATTGTAAATAACAATTAAAGAAAATAAATAAGAACTAAGAACTAACATAAAAATTTATGTGATTCACTATTCCCCTACAATATTATCTATATCCAAACAAGTTATTATGTGTAATTTCTGTACAAAAACAGTTTATTCTCCACGTTAGTCAGACATAGTTCAAATACTATTTTAGTCTTTTATTTTAACTAGTATTTGAATGGATTAATATTTTGTTGAGATCAGTGATTTATAATTTTTTTTTTTTTTTTTTTTTATTGTTAACTTTTATATAGTTAATACTGTTAATGTCGAAAAATGGTTAACGGATATCCACAGTAATAATTTGTTTAACTGAGGACGAAAGGGCCTGCAAAAAAGTAAAATTAGGACACACCGGTGTGGTGTGAGCCACAAGGCCTCCGATGCGTAAGTCAGAAACAGAATTTAGGGGAATAGTTTAGAATACTAAGAATGGCTTAAGAGTACTTAGCTTAGGATTTGTCCCCTCAAAAGGGAGAAATGACTTGACTTTTATAGCAGTCGGTCTCATAACCGGTGCAGCTCACTTATGGCGATATAATGGACAGTCGTTAGAAGCGTCAGTCATTAAGTCGGGTATGAATATCGGCGTAACTCCTGACCGTTGCCCTTTAGAGGTTGTAACGGTCTTGGTTCTGGACTTGGTCGTCTCTTCGGAGAGTCCTGACCTCCACGGTGCCGACCCCATCGGGCCGACCCACTCGTTGTAACGGGCGACGCCACGTGGTGCAGCGCCTTCATACGTTACTTGGACTCTGTCGACTCTTCGGAGAGTCCTGACCTCTATGGCCAATCCACCTAGATTGACCTACTCGTTGTAACGGGCGACGCCACGGGGTGCAGCGCCTCCAAACGTTACTTGGACTCGGTCGAATCTTCGGAGAGTCCTGATCTCCACGGCCAATCCACTCGGATTGACCTACTCATTGTAACGGGCGACGCCACGGGGTGCAGCGCCTCTAAACGTTACTTGGACTCGGTCGACTCTTCGGAGAGTCCTGACCTCCACGGCCAATCCACTCAGATTAACCTACTCGTTGTAATGGGCGACACCACGGGGTGCAGCGCTTCCAAACATTACTTGGACTCGGTCGACTCTTCGGAGAGTCCTGACCTCCACGGCCAATCCACTCGGATTGACCTACTCGTTGTCGGACCCGAGAAGGGTGAGGCTGTAAGGGCCTACCTCGGGGGGTTAAGGCCTTCCTTGGCCGACCCTAGAGGAATCGGACTTACTCGGCCGACCTCGGGGGTCGGTATGGACTCGGCCGACCCCTTGGGAAGGTTGTGGCCTCCATTTGGCCGACCCCCTAATGGTGAGGCCGACCCTTGGGGGTCAGAAAAGGCGTGGACCCCTGGGGGGTCAGAAAGGCATGCCGACCCCTTGGGGGTCGAGGCCTTCATTTGGCCTTCATTTGCTTGTTTGTCCTTCGGGTGGATCCCAACCTCTTCCGAGTCTTTCGGGATATTTTAACCTACAACAAATACAATATTAAAATTCATAATTATAGTAATTTTGTTAGAGTGTACCAGAAATTAATTCTCTTATACCTATTGTGGGTATGAGAAGGATTCATTCGTTTGTCTCGAGGGTTTCAATTTATGTCCTATCAATCACATATTTACTCACTTCTTTCATCCTTTCTCTTTCATTTTGGTCATAGTAAAAACTGCTCTAATTGATAAACTTCTTTTTTAGAGATATTTAGTCTCATTTGATTGAAGAAGTTATCAAACACGTGTTGTTTTGTCGTTTTTACTATACTCATCGTAATTTTGTTTCATATGCGAGTTTCTTCAAAATATATATATATATATATATATATTCGTACAATTGGTTTTTTCTTCTCATCACTCAAAAAACATTTGAGGAAAAATAACTTATAATTTACCCACGTGTCACTGCTTGCTAGGGATCGAAAAATCCAAAATTTACCCTCAAAGTAAATCACATGTCTTAGAGTCTATTTTTTATGGTTTTAGGTGCTAATTGTAACTTGTTTGTCCAGTATAGGAGTATTTTTAGGAGACTTTGATAAGGCTTTTTGGGAGCTTGTTTAGGTGAATTTTGGCCAAAGGAACCATTTAACCAACATGTGATTTTTGGTGTATTCATGAATATGTATTAGGGTAGATGGACTATGTTTAACATGATTGCATTATATGTTTCTTGAATTGTATGACATGTACTGATATGATTTGAGATAGGATAAGCATGTTAAACGCTTTACGATTCCTATATTGATGTGCACATTTGGGTATGTCCCAAAGAAGACTAATTATATTGTTGTATATTGTGGAGTCCCAAAAGGGACCTGATTGTTATTGAGCACGAGCTAATGATCATGACAGACGTGGCTTAATCGTGAGTTTCAAATAGGGGGTTTGATCAGGTGCAGGATGAGATGACGATATTCCTTCTCGTGATAGCGTCATGGACCGGGTGGCCACCTGGTGGCTATATCTACCAAGGATTTGCCTGACTTTCCCTAGATACCATGTTGAGAAGTAAGGGGTGTGGGCTATCCCACTACGATTATACTACCACTTCCTACGAGAGTTTGAAGCATGAGGGCCATCAGATTTTCTTGACTCACCAAGAGGCTCTTACACTATCATTGGTTACCATATTGCCCAAGAGAGTCAAATGACTCTAAGAGGGGTATTTTGATCTTTTGACACTGGTCATTAGACAGCTCAGTGGAGCATGGATTTATGAACCCCTTATGTTCTTTGATTGTTATCTATAGTTGTCTGCTCTTATGTATGTTCATGTAGATTCCTTGTTGAGATCCTTACTAATTTTAATGACTCCCCTTTGATTCCAGTGAGTTTTCCACAGGTACTCACAGGTTACACTAGGATGGCTAAGCTGGAGGTGATGTGACCATGGGATAATTGCATTAGAGATAGGACATTTTGTTATCTATTTACTTACTTTATTCTGCACGAACTATTTGTTAGAGACGTGACTGTTATTTCCTTATGTTCTAAATGTTTCAAGGGTACTCCCAAGAACTTATTTAACCATTTTTAAGCTATTTTCCATTCTTTAATAAATTGAAGTATTATTCAGCATGTCTCTGTTTTTCATTTGTATTCACTCATGCATATAGTTTTAAAGGCTTGGGTTAAACCTTGTGTTGGGTCGGATCCTTACAGTTGATATCAGAGTTCAGAGTTATAGATTCTATAGACGGACTTACATCGTAAATCGTTTTGGGTCCCATATGGTTCACAACTTCGATTTCGATTATCATTAAGTAACTTGTAAGGGTAAAGGGTTATTGATCAAATCAGCCATTGGCTTACTTGAGTAGGGTTTAATGTTAGCGCCCAATTTTGTACTCTATATCTTCCCAAATTTTACACAAAATAATACTCTCCCGATCTTGAATTTGCACAATGAACATAGGCTATCTTTCTAGCAGCTTTATTCTTTTGTTAAGGTTTCTTGAGTGATTGTGTTGTGCCGTCTTCAACCTCTGATACGTTGATTTAAGGAAAAACATAATAAATAATTATATTATTTTGACAAGCATAGGTTGATTGTTTAAAGTATTATGGGTCGTGTGAAAATTTTCTACATATAGTCGATATTTGTTGGAAATACTCACCTTCTGGCAATTGTCCGACATTCAAAAAGTGAAGATTATTCAACACATTTAAAGATAGGGTAGACTACTCTTTTCATAGCCAATTGGTTTCGAGATAGATGCTCAGTATGTTCGTACATTGATAATAAAATATTGGGAGTGTACTAAAAATTCTATAACTAGAGCAATTTGAACTATTCTATTCAACTCGAACTAAATATTATATATAATGTGTCTATGTATGCCCATGTATGTATGCTTTTTTGTATTTATTTTGTGTGTATGAGTAATTAATTAATGAAATAGATTTCTAAATTTATTAAAAAGAGTTTCTCAGTATATTATAACATGTATTAATAATATTTATTTATTTATTTATATTTATGGGTTATGAATTGAATTTAAAAAACAATAATAAATTCAACTCAATCTCAAGATATAAGCATTGAGTTGAGTTGAATTCCTCTGTTATATAAGGTAAGAGAAAATGAAAAATTGACCAATTTAAAATTTAGAATTAATCTAAAATATTCTCCAAACACAAATCAACTCAGTATAAAATATCATAGAAAATTTTTCAAAAAAATTAAAAAAAAAAAAAAAATATATATATATATATATATATATACATATCATAGAAAAGACAAATCAAATGACAGTGAGCAAAACACACTAATAGGAATCAAAATATTCGGACCTTGATGATTAGGATACATGTCTTTATTGCTCAACTATTTTTCAATTAAATAAATAAATAAATAAATAACAATTTAGCTGCAGACTTTTTTTAACGAATTTCTTTCTAGAAGTTTTAGTTAGTTGTAAACTCAGTTATAGTACTAAGTTTCGGAGCCGCCATGCACTAAAATCCCATTATGCCACGTGACATTTTGTAAAAAATTTTTTTTTTTTTTTTTGTGAAATCGAAGCTTTTTACTCCACTATATCGAGATAATGTCACAGAGCTCACAAATAAATTGAGAGCCAAATATCGATACTCGTGATGTTGATGTTGAATCGTTGGTGTTGAACTCGATTAACACCAAATAATGAAACAACTGTACCATCAACCCTTTCGGTAACTACTAACTTTGTCATTGTTAATACATTATTAATATATGTGAATTAAGCTATAAATCAATTATTTTAAGTAACAGGAAACGTATTCGGGTATGTGATGAACTTGTTAATCATTCTAAGTGAATCCTTGTGTATTTTTCCAAATTTAAAAAACTTATATATTTTTCTAAAATTCCTCAAAAGAAATAGAAACATAGGAGATATGGAGAAAGAGGAAGAATCTCTCATTTACAAAAAGTAGAGATAAGAGAGGGTAGGTCCCCACAAATTAGATATATAAATAAGTGATATTTGCCCTTCAAATATAACATCTCACAACTTTCTCACGTACTTCAACAACAAACCAGCAGTCTTTTTCGACGCCATGCCAAGAAGTGGTGACCCTCTAGTCGTCGGAGGAATCATCGGGGACGTTATCGACCCGTTCACGAGGTCCATTCCGATTAGGGTTGCATACAACAATAGGGAAGTTAACAATGGTTGTGATCTTAGGCCATCCCAGGTTGTCAACCAGCCAAGAGTTGATATTGGTGGCACTGACCTACGCACCTTCTTCACTTTGGTAATTAAAAATAAATATATTTGTTTTTCTTTTTCACTATCTTATTACCATTTTTTATTTTTTATTTTTTTTATTTTTTTATTTTTGTTTATCGTAGGTTATGGTTGATCCTGATGCTCCTAGCCCTAGTGATCCTAATCTAAGGGAATACTTGCATTGGTAAATCCATTTTCTTACTCCCAATTTAAGGGTTGTTTTGTATGGGATTTTAACTGAGTATTTAGAATTAGTAAGAGTTATTAAATATTTCTAAGAAAAATTATATTCAAACAAGTTTTTAACTGTAATTATTACTCATAAATTCTCATTCTAAATACTAATTTTAAATGTTTTTTAAAATTATATCCAAATAAGTTTTTTTTACTGTAGTTATTAATAATCATTACTTCTAAATATTTAAAATAAATTTTCATTCTAAATACTGTTTCAAAATTACGTCCAAACAAATTTTTGACAGTAATTATTACTCATTATTACTTTTGAATGTTCAAAAGAAATCATTATTCTAATTAGTCTTCATTTCGTTCTATTTTTGTTCATACACTCAAAAAAAAAAAAATAACTAGTCTTCATAATAAATAAAAAATTTAATACTAATTGAAATTTATTAATTAAGGTTAATGTTTTAATACAATTAAAGACAAAATATGAATGTAATTCTAAATTTTGATAATAAACAAAATAAAATATCATTGATATTGATATAATATTAGTATAAAAAACTGTTTTTTTTCTATATGTAATTATATCCCTCCTTTCCTATTATTTTGGAAATGAAAAAGAAATATTATAATAACTTTTTTTCAAAGAAATTTGATTTTCCTTTGAAGGTATATTCTCGTCCTCAGTGGTTTTTCTTTTTCCTCTCTTTAATTTTTTCGGGAAAAAAAAATAAAAAATAAAATAAAAACATTCTTTTTATAACCTATCATAACTCTCATGACAAAAAAAAAATTGTTTTGTTGCTTTAAAAATATATTTTATTTCATTTTTAATTTTTATGCCTGAAATGTTTAATTATAATCTTACTTTTTCAATAAATTCTAAAATCATTCTTTATAATTATTCTCTTGTTAACCCTTTTTTTTTATTTTAGGAATATATTCACATTGTGGCTTTTTGTATAAAATTATTCATATAATTGAACAAATTTCAGTAAAATCAACATCCAATTACCATAAAATTAAATTGAAATGTGATTGAAAAAATTAATATAGTTTATAGACTAAAATAAAATAAATTTAGACAAAATTAATATTTCAACCATTTTTAAAAATAAATTTCAAACGATAAATTGAGATTCCTCGTACTTCCTTATTTTCTTGTGGTTCATAAGACGTAAGTTTTTTTTTTTTTTTTTTTTTTTTTGTGAAATTGATTCATGAAATAAAGAACTTTTGATTCTGCCATAAAGTTCAATGCTTTTTATTTCATTAGCACACAATCACATATAGAAAACACAAACAAAAAAGACATCCACTTTTGACAATCATTTGTGTTTTTATATCTTATAAATATCACTTTTATTTTTTTATTTTAATTTCTTCCTTATTTCTAACACAGTTTTTGAAAACAAGCATCTTTAAAATATATGTTTTATTATAAATATTTTGTTTGGAATTCTGATGTACTTTTGAGAAAGTTGACAAACAATAACTTCTGATTTGTTTTTTGTGGAGAACAATAACCCTTGACCATATGTCAAATCTTTCATGAAACCGACATTAATTCTTCTATCAAACGTCTCATCAAATTCATGACTCAACCACCAAAACTAACATCAATTTTCAAATTAGTTAACTACCCAACCATTCAAATATCGATTCTCAAACGAGTAGTTGTTTGCTCCAACCATCATTGTTAATTTCAATTGTCAAACGTGAGTGGTTACTTCAACTCCCATTAACTCTTTCACTTACTTGCTCCAACCATTATTAATATCAATTGTCAAACTCAGAATAGTTACTTCAACTACCATTAACTCTTTCACTCTATTTTTATTCGTCTCTTTTCTACCAAAAACAAACACGATCTAAGATAATTGATACATATTCAATAAACTATGCTCTAATTGACTCTCATTTCAATTTTCATTACATTTTTATTATTTTGAGAACTTAATGTTTAATGTTTGAAAATAGTGTGTATATATAAGTTTTAAATTGGTTCGTTATGCAGGTTGGTAACTGATATTCCTGGTACAACAGGAGCAAACTTTGGTATGTTTTTCTTTTCTTTTCATAGAAATGCCATGTACCAACAGCCCCAACTTTTTCTATTTATTAGTACAACAATGTACGGCATGCGAATTTGAACATGAAAAATAGTTGCAGCATGCAGCCCAATGGGCACCAGAATTGTGGTACTCATAAGGCTGCAGGCTGCCGGCAGCATGCAAATAGTCCCGTATGAACTTCAAACACAAGTTACATGTGAACCTATGCATCACACAAAAAAATAAATAAATAAAAATAGTTGTATAATAAAAAATAACAAATAATCATCCCTAAGTATTTAGCTTGAAACAATCTTGTGTATTGATTGACCTCTAGAAAAAATGTCATTAAACGAATTTATGTTAACTGATAAGGTCACATATTGGTTTATGAAGATATAATATAATCAGAATAGAAGCAAGATTAGCTTGTAACAAGTCAAATATGGTTAGGAAAACCTAAGATTGAATTGAAACCGAGTACTAAACTTTTTACTTATATAAATTGGAAATGAAGAGTGATATATGAAAAAATGGTATAGGGCAAGAGATGGTGTGCTACGAGAGTCCAAGACCAACGGTCGGGATTCATCGACTTGTGATCGTATTGTTTCGACAGCTTGGAAGGCAAACGGTGTATGCTCCTGGGTGGCGCCAGAACTTCAATACAAAAGATTTTGCTGAGCTTTACAATCTCGGTTTGCCCGTCGCCGCCGTATATTTCAACTGCCAAAGGGAAAGTGGTTCAGGTGGAAGAAGAAGATCCCAAGATGATTATTGAACTTCAATTAATCCCCCTCAAAACAATACCATACATTATATTACCCACCACCCCTATATACAAATAATAAGATGTAATACACAATCCTACCATGCTATTAGATGAATGTTTTAAGTAAATAAGGCCAAATGCATTCCTAAGGTATAAGTATATTGCAGTAAGGTCATTTCATATTAATAAAAGTAGCTTTATCTTCTTCCTTTCTTCCTTTCCCCTTCTAGACCATTTCAACTTTGCCTTCTAACGTTATACACTCATGTGTAACTATTTAAGTTAGCTTATACGCCCTCAATTATTGTTACGTGATATAACATCTAACCCTACATTATTTGAATATCAAAAAAATATCATATGAAATTAATTCTTAAAAAAAGTAATCACCATGGATTGAACTCAACCACCTCTCAGCTACTAAAAACCTTTTAGACGTAGTCGGTCAAATATTATATATTCTAATAAATTTAACTATGCAAACGAACTCTTAATATATCTAAATAAAACTATATAGAAACCCAACATTCATCTCTGCTCCCCTTTCAAGATTTTTTTTTTTTTTTTAACAAGAAACAATTAATTGATAAAGGAATGGAGGGAACCCTCAAGGGCTAGAAGCCAATTACAAAAAATATTCCCAGTTAGAAATATAGTAAGACAAATTGTAAGTAGTCGACATTTTTTTTGTTTTTGCACCAAAAATAAACAGTTGAAAGAACAATTTCTAAAAGGCGATCAAAATTGCAGAAGACGTCCCTGAAAACTCTCTAATTTCTTTCCAACAAGAGATTCCCAAGAAGTGCTCAAACCACTGCTAACCAGTAACTGAGCTTTTGTCCACTGAATGGTGATCCCAATAAAACCATAGATAAGAAATAAAAAATGTCATAAGAAAAAATCCTGGTCTATCCAAAAGCCTCCAAGAAATATTTCCAAACCGCAAAGCATATGAAAAGTGAACTAATAGATGGCTCATAGATTATGAACTCGAGTTACACATAAAACAATAATTAGGGGATATAGCCATGCATGGCATAGTGCATACGATGATGCAATCGATCAAAAGTATTGACAGCCTTTAAACTCAATTCCCAAAAAAAAAACTTTGATCTTTTCGGATAAGAGTCCTTCCAAATAACGGAGTAAATACTATTATGCGGCGAAAGATAAGCTCCAATCTAACTAGTAGTCAAAGAGCAAACTGAAAAATGACCTAAAGGTTCACGTGGCTAAAGCCAAAAATCGAGTGACTTTGTTATACAAACATCATCTAATAAGGATGAAAGTGTAGTCCATTCAATCAACACTCCAAATTGGTCAAGTTTCTTCGAGGATAAAGATTCCAAGCCGCTGAAGATTCACACCAAGCATTCTACACATAAATATTTTGTTGAGTACTGAGTTTGTAGAGCCGAGGGATTCTAATTGAAAATGTCCTATTATCCCTTCAAATAACCTTTCAAAAAAGAGTAGCAGCACCATTTACCAACATACCTTTTTGCGCGATCAATAACAAGAGAACTAACTTTACAAATATCGATCCACGGAGATCTAGAGGGCTTGAATCTACAAAAAGGGGGCTAAGAGTCGCAGTCAACAGACTCACAATATTCAGCTTCAATAAGCTTATGCCAAAGAGATGAAGACTCGTGCAAATCGCCACGTCCATTTGGCCAGCAGAGCTGAATTCTATGTTTGAAATTCCGAATGCCAACTCCACCCAACAACTTAGGAAGCTGAGTTGTAGCAAACCACCATCCCCACAAGAGTCTTCCCAAAAGAAATTTCGTGTTAGTTGATTTAACTGATCAGTGATTACCATTAGCATCTTAAATAGGAAAAGATAATAAATAGGCAAGCTAACAAGAACGACTTGGATAAGAGTGAGACGACCACCCTTCGAAATGTAAGTATTTTTCCACTTATGAATTTTTTGTCAAAATTTTCTCCACAACGGGTTGCCAAAAGCTCACCGTCTTTGAATTTCCCCCCAAAAGTAAACCAAAGGTAAGTATCAGGCCAAGATCCTCTTTTACAACCAAATGTATCAATCATCCAATCCATAGTATTATCATCAACATTAGTACCCAAAATCTCACTCTTAGAGAGATTAATCTTAAAGCCAAATGCACATTTAAAATACACCCACGTCAAAGAGATTTTTCAATGCTTTCCTATCCGTAGTAAAAAAAAAAAAAGAAGCGTATCATAAGCAAACTATAAGTGGGTCAATGAAAAGGAAACTCCAATTGTGTGAGTAACGATCTTGGTGAGGCTAAAAACTGCCATTAAGCAATCTACTCTGACAATCTGAAACTGTGATTCAAGATTTTTTTTTTTTTTTTTTGGAAACCAGGAAATCATAACTTCGCACCATTATTCTTGGGGTAACAACGCCCATCTCTAGGCCGGGCATCGAAAAACATCGAAGGAATAAAGATATGGAAAATGTTTACAAATTATTGTCACAAGCGAGTCTTGAACTTGAGACCTCGAGGAGAGCACACCTTTAAAGTCCAAGCCTTTGACCACCGTGCCACCCCGGAACTACTCCCTTTCAAGATTTTCTGGTACTACCATCGAGAGTATATCTCGTGTCATAATGCTTTTTTTTATATTTGTAAGTGTTTGTGCCAGCTTAAGCATATTTCTACTATTTTCACGCGACACACCACCTCACTCAACAACATTTGGATGTCAAAAAAACTCATAGGAAATTAATGCCTAGATAGGTGGCCAACCTAAATTGAACCCAAAAACTCTTGTAACATAATGTATAACCTAGAGGTTTCGACTTGTTCAAATCTTCTGCCCCGAATGTTATTTCAATTTAAAAATGAAATTCTAGTACTACAACTAGAATGAACTGATGAATTCAAATATTAGACTTTTGTTATTTGTATTGTCATAAACCTCCCATGCAATTAAACTTTTCTTAAATCACTTAATGACAAGTTAACTGAAACTCACCGTTAATATGTCTAAGTAAAACTATAGATCGAAGAGATGTGTTTATGCCACCATCCTAGATTAGCCTAGTAACCAAATAATGATCATTAAAATAATAAAATGCTTAGAAATTATAGGTTTAGTACATGGTCACTACATATTTAAACATTAATTTCCTAAGGTTATACTGTCGTCCCACAAGAATAGTGGGAGTGTGCCGCGAATATTTAATAAAATGATGTGTTTATGCATAAACGAAATTTCATTTTATGTTTCAAAAGCAAAATATAGCCGAGGGCCCAGTCTTTGACGCAAGAGAATGCCTCATCAAAAACAAAAACAAAAATAAAAACAAAACAAAAACAAACAAACTCAGATATGCACCTGAAACTACTCATGAAACATAATGAGAGGATAACAATTTATGTTTAGATACAATCATGCCCGCCACAATCAACCAAGGTTAAAAAGTTGCATACCTTCGATATTGTGTTCTATCGTTTTTGCTTCTTTTTCTTGGAACCACCAGAAAAGGCAGCTTTTATCTTCGCCCACTCTGCTACCGAACGAGCATTTCTCATGAACGGGCAAGTGTCACTGCTTTTAACATCAAACGAACCAGCTTTCTGTGGCATAATATGTCTAACTTCGGTGGGAGAGGGCTCGTGCTCTTGCACTGCAGGTTGCTCATCATTCTTCTTGACATCATTCCAGGCAGTGTCATCTTTTCTAATTACAAGTGCAGCAGAATCATCTTCAGCAATACTCTGAGTGTCCTGTCTTGTTGAATCGTTATTTTCACTCCGAGCCGAGAGATCAACATTGATGACTTCGAATTCCCTTCCGATCTGCTTTTCAGAAGTATTGTTTGGCAAAATTTGAGTGATACTGAAGGAGGTGGTTTCCTCACTAACCAATTGCGTCCATGAAGCTTTTTTCCGCCATGCCAAGCCTCTGCCATAATTTGAGGTGACATTTGGAATGGTATTTTCGACTTCAGGTAAGCGCTCCACAGAATTCATTTCTTCAGGTTTTCTTTCAAATATTGCATTCGATGCAAAGTCAATACTTCTGTTGGGAGTTGAATGAGCTAGATTCAGATCATCAACTTCTGTTAGCTCTTGATCTGCTGAAGAAACAGAAGGCGGTACGTCTGAAATGCTGGATGAAACATTGCTCTTTGCGGATTTCGTTTCATCTCTTTTGCTTTTCAATACTGAAACAGTTACGGGGTTGCTATTAATGTTTGAACTTGAATAAGCTAGATTCAAATCATTAGCTTCTGTTAGCTCTTGGTCTGATGAAGAAACAGAAGGCAGAACGTCTGAAATGCTGAATGGAACATCGCTCTTTGCAGATTTCGTTTCATCTCTTTTGCTTTTCAATACTGAAACAGTTACAGGGTTGCTATTCATGTTTGGACTTGAATGAGCTAGATTAAAATGATCTGCTTCTGCTAGCTCTTCATTTACCGAAAGGATTGAAGGCAATATGTCCGAGATGCTGAATGAAACATTGTTTTTATCACGAATAAGTGTTTTCCATGAAGATTTCTGAGCCCGTGAAGATTCGATCGGCATGGACTGTTCAAGAACTTCAGGTCTCAATGGTCTAACTGCCTTATATGATGGATTTGTGCTCTCATTTCCAGTAGTGATGTTCGGCGCATATTCATCCCTATCAAAGTCATCACTGGTAACTGGTTTTCTTTTCTTGCTTTGAACTCTGCTAATACTTTTCAGGTCCCTGGCTGCACCCTGAAATGATTCACTTTTATAAGTATACCTCAACCGCAATGTTTAAGAAACAAAAATGAAATGAAATATTATAACAACCAAAAATATTATTTTATAGGAAACAGAAACTTTTCATTGATATAAGAAAAAGTACTAAAATCCTATCAAAGCTAGTTACAAAAAAATACGCAATTAAGAAATCAATTCAAAAGGAGTGGACCCTAAACCCTCCTATTTCTATGTTGTTATACAAAACGGTGGGGTCTATCACTTCCCGGCTCCCAAACAACCACCATGCCCTCAATGTGAAAATCAAGAAATTGATCTTGATGAAAGTTGCATCTTCCCACTTCGCATCATTGTCCTCTGAACACCATTTAATAAAAACTTCAACTTTAGAAGCATCATTAGGAGCATGTCGCAAACCCAAAATGTCTACTAGGGAAAAGACAATCCAAGGTCAGCCCACAGGTTGGAAGGAAAATTGGCAATTGCTAACGTTGACCTCACAACCTTACAAAGTTGGGAAATGTGAAACACTTGGTGAATTTTAATACCCTCACGAAGACCCTAATTGTAAGCCACGACCCCAATCCTTTTAACAATCTCATAGGGCTCAACATAACACAGTGCTAACTTCGTGTTAACTTGTTTCAAAAGCGTCCCTTGCCTATCCGGCCTGAGTCTCAAATACACCCAATCACCATTGCCAAACAACACATCTCTTCGTTTACAATTAGCTGAGCTAGACTTATATTGTTGGGCTTGTAGTAGTTTTCACGAATCACTTGCAACTGAGCATCTCGGTGATTTAACTAATCATCAACTGCAACTACGGGTGAACCAAAACATCGGTAAGGGATCAGTGCAAGGGGAGCTCAACCATGAACCAATTCAAAAGGAGTGGACTTAAAACAAGAGTGGTGAGAAGTGTTGTAACGAAACTCAGGTCATGCCAACCATTTGTACCAAGTAGATGGAGATGTCATCGTAAAACATCCAAGATAAGCCTCCATTCCCCTATTAACAACTTCGATTTGACCATCCGTCTGGGGTGGTAAGCAGTGTTTTCACAGAGCAAGGTGCTACGCAAGGCAATACTCTCCTTGATCGCCTCAAAGCGAGAGGCGATAAAAAGGCGAGGCTTGAGAACAAAGGAGTAACAAATAAATCCATAACTAAACAATATATTGAGCATATATGCACGGCTAGAGTTAGAATTTAAAGTAATAGTCTGAGAATTCATACCCGATCCATATGCTCCTTTATTGGCTCCTAAAAGAGGCTTATCAACAATAGATTTTCTGTTAGCAAAATACTTAAATTCATCTTCGACCTCCTCTTGCATTCCATTCACAAATCAAGCCTCTTGAAGCTACGACTCTTATCTTAACTTGAATGTCTTCACAAAGTCCTTGGGTAAATTGACCATTCAACATATCATCATCTAATGAAATCACCAAAAAATCTTCAAACTTTTCTTGATATTCCTTAACGCTAGTTTCATATTTCAAAGAAAAGAATATTTCGTGCAAACTTCCAAATTTCTGGGGTGCTCAACAAAATTCGTTCCAACTCTCAATCGATCGTCGAGCTTCTACTCACGTCTACCACTTAAAGGCGACTCCCTCTAAGCAAAGAATTGCGGGTTCTATTTTCAACAGTCGATTGATCGAAAAATAACGCTCCACTTGTTGAAGCCAATCATGAGGATTTCACCTCCAAACACAGGTACTTCCAGCTTCCACGATCGCAAGTCGGACACTAGAGCTAAAGTTTTTCCCAAATTCGTATTGGTCTTGTCTAAGATTGGTTCCTCTATTTTCTCAGGTTCTTTACCCTCATCCTTTGTTTTCCTGGGTTCTTTACCCTTATTCTTTGTTTTCTTGATTCCCATGGATGCTTGATCTTCCTTTCATTAATCCTCCGATCGTTCCACTAATCTATCTTCGTTTAATTATAGGCACAAGATTTGCATGCTATCACTCATTGCCTCCTAAGCTCCTAAACATTCCTGGCAATGTATTTCTTCAACTCAATAGCTAGTTTCTCACTAACTTTCGCCAATTCTTTTTGAATCACCGTTAGAATGGCTTTACTAATCTCTTTGTGAATGGTGTATGGTATGCCGCTTAGCATGTTCTTCACAATATCTATTCTTGACTAGACTCCATCTGTGTCGTCATCGAGGTCCCAATAAATCGATTGCTCTGATACCAGTGAGATAGATACCAACGGTAGAAAGGGATAGGTGCAAGATTTGCATGCTATCACTCATCCCCTCCTAAGCTCCTAAACATTCCTGGCAATGTATTTCTTCAACTCAATAGCTAGTTTCTCACTAACTTTCGCCAATTCTTTTTGAATCACCGTCGGAATGGCTTTACTAATCTCTTTGTGAATGGTATATGGTATGTCGCTTAGCATGTTCTTCACAATCTCTATTCTTGACTGGACTCCATCTGTGCCGTCATCAAGGTCCCAATAAATCGATTGCTCTGACACCAATGTGATAGATACCAACGGTAGAAAGGAATAGACGCAAGATTTGCATGCTATCATCATCGCCTCCTAAGCTCCTAAACATTCCTGGCAATGTATTTCTTCCACTCAATAGCTAGTTTCTCACTAACTTTCGCCAATTCTTTTTGAATCACCATCGGAATGGCTTTACTAATCTCTTTGTGAATGGTGTATGGTATGCCGCTTAGCATGTTCTTCACAATCTCTATTCTTGACTAGACTCCATCCGTGTCGTCATCGAGGTCCCAATAAATCGATTGCTCTTATACCAATGTGATAGATACCAACAGTAGAAAGGGATAGGCGCAAAATTTGCATGCTATCACTCATCGCCTCCTAGGCTCCTAAACATTCCTGGCAATGTATTCTTCAATTCAACCGCTAGTTTCTCACTAACTTTCGCCAATTCTTTTGGAATCACCGTCGAAATGGCTTTACTAAACTCTATGTGAATGGTGTATGGTATGCCGCTTAGTGTCACGGTCTTGCTTGTCCAGTGCGTGTTGCACATGGCCGCATGAACCGCTACACCCCTTTTTATCATGCTTTTATGTTATTTTGTTAATATTGCATGTTAGGATAGTTTCCTTCATTTTTATCTAGGTGTTGACTACTCGTCATTTTCATAAGCAAGGGTGTCACATCAATTATGTTCCAAAATGTACTATAGGGGGTATGACTTCTTGAAGCTTCCTTCCTACTAAGTGATTATATGATTAATGAAAGCTAGTTGTTGCGTCCATTATTGCATCTTATCATATACTTTTCAAGGATAAAACGTATTTCAAAACGTTCTTTCTCTCTCTTTCGAAAACCTTTCTCGAGGCTTGTTTGGGAGGTTGGCCCTGTCGTGCCACCCGCTCTGCGATTTTCGTTTGGCTGACTTGCTCGCCGGGTTAGAGCAAGTGTCTCACGATCGCTTTGCAACGACAACGAAGTTGGATCGTGACACTTAGCATGTTCTTCACAATCTCTATTCTTGACTGGACTCCATCCGTTTCATCATCAAGGTCCCAATAAATCGATTGCTCTGATACCAATGTGATAGATACCAACGGTAGAAAAGGATAAGCTTGAGATTGAAGAGCTCCCACTCTTCACTTCACTACTTCTCTTATTACTTAGATGCCCCATAAGAGGTACACAAGAATCTATTTATAGTATTTCCAAGTATACAATTGTTTAACAATTTGTAATAACATTATTACTTACCCCTCCTATATCTATGTTGAAAATATAACGAACAAGGGATCTATCAAATTGTTTCATTCTAATCATTGTTTCTAGAAGAAAACATAAATTAAATTCAACCAAATAATTTCCAGGTCGTACAATAAACCAAAATACCAACAAACATTTGGAAAACCATCACCTTGCAAATATCTCCCCACCCCCAAAGGAAAATTTAAAATAAAATAAAATAGCAAAGGTGGTGATCATAGCATGAATCTTAACCTTATTCTTATAGTTCCCGTGATCTTTGAAGCTTTTACTTCCACTGTTCAATGGAAAAGTTTTGGAATCGGAGCCACTAGTCATCACATTAAGGACAAGATTATCTTCATCACTATCCACTTTATTATCTTCATGGGGTTGATTATCAGTCAACATTCTAGAGCTGTTTTTGTCCTTGATTGCCACGGTCCCATTACAATTAGCTTGATAAGAATGCTGCCTCTCAAAGAGCTTGTTCATCACTGCATTCATTATCTTGATTTCATCTTCATCCATTCCACCACTCTTAGCATCCAGGTCTCCTGTTTTTGTGTCCTTGGAATTGCCTATGGGAGCAGAAACATTATGTTCTTCACAGTCACAAAAATACAAAGGAAGAGGTGGCACCTCAACATGTGGAAAGTCGTATTTGTGAGTTCCAGTTCCACTAATTGGTAAGGATTTCACCTGTCACACAAATACATACACAAGGGTTCCGGTAAACACCATTAATTGAATAATCTCAAAACAAAACCTCCATGAGCAAAAAGAAAATTACCTCTCCCAAACAAGGAAAGAAAATCTGAATATGCTCCGACATCGGCACAACCACAGTAGATTCTGGAGCAGAAACCTCCATATCTGCACCAACATTACTATTCGTAATTTCCGCATCTTCCTCCCACTCTCGCCTCAAGCGAGCAAGATAATGTTCTTTGGCTTTCTCAAGCCTTAATTTTCCTCCTTTCCAAGCACATCCATTATACTGTGTACAAGATTATCGAACTTTTCAGCAACTAAACTAAGAAGGCGCCGTACAATTCATCGAGATGTACTAATACAATACAACTCGAACTGTTATTAGGTTAAGACCGCAACGATACCAAGATAAGCACATGAACACTCGCAAAAAAATAAAGGTCATCAACGCCGGATAAAGGAAACAACAAAATAAGAGTTCGGTAATGGAAGGAATGGAGGAGAAAAACTTACAGTGCTGAAAAGTTTGGAGATGGAAGATTGGGAAGACGGAAAGAAGTCGACGTAAGCGAAGCTGCGAGATTTTGTGCGAATGAAATCGACGGCCTCCACCACGCCGCCGACGCTCTGAAAAGCCTTTCTGAGATCGTCTTCGGTCATGGCAGCACCCAATCCGCCAACGTAGATTCTCACCTTCGTCAAGGCGCTTTCTTCTTCTTCCATGGCTTTTCTGTTTCTTCTTCCTAGAGTTGGCAGTCCCAACAGTCGCCCAAATTCACTACGCTATGGCTCTAAATTTTCAGGGCAAAGAGCTCACCCTGAAAAATCGGGAAGAAGAAAATAACTTTAATTTTACCAAAATAGCCCTAGGTTTGCGTCTGAATTATTGGGTTTAGGTACGAAAATTGCCCTACACTTTCTTTTTGTTTTCAGCGATATTATAAATGATTAGAAACGGTAGATTTCTATTGAGTTAAAGTAACGCTTTGTTTGGTTGTAGATTATACAAAAAAAAAAATTAGAGGTAATAGTCGTTTGAATGAAAATTTTGGTAAAGAGATTATATGTTACTTTGTTTAATTTTATTTATATGGACAATTTTTATATTAAAAATTATATTTCATTTCTACATCCCCAATTTTCAATAATATTAAATCATTATTATTAACTTATCGGGTTGTTCATAGGAAACATTATTATTGATTAAAACATTATTCTGACAACATTTAGGTTATATTTTTTTATATTAGTTATTGTATTTTTCAAATGTATTTATTCATATAAATTGATTTGTCTAATAAATTTGAAGGAAAAAAAATAAATTGGGATTAACTTTTGTGGGGACCCTCATGACAACATTTAGGGTGGTGGACTCAAACCTATGACTTCTTGGTCATCAAATATGCACTAATATTGCAGAACTACTATTCTTATAGACAAAAACACATCGTTTAAATTGCAATTAAAGTTTAAATGAAAATAAAAATGTAACATGCGTATTGTATTAATAACCACGTAACGCCCGCAGTTAAGACAGTTAAGAGGGATACATGAATGAATCGAGTCCACATCCAAATGAGAGGATCTTGGGATATAGTCTCATGATTAAGAAAGACTTAAATTTCAGCCACCCATTTTGTACCATCTTATACCCTTCGTTACGCAACCAGTTGTTCCATCTTAACCCCTCCCACTTTTTCGCTTTTCCGTCAACTGCATCCACCACACTCGTTGTCGTCGAATCCTCCCATTTAGCCGACATTTCTCTCGCCATCTCTTCTCTCGTGTTGATGACTTATTCGCCCTATAGTTCGATCTCTCCATCTTTGATTCTAGTGTGGTATTTTCGTTTATGGGATTTTTTTTTTCTTTTTCTTTTCTTCTTTTCTTCTTCCCCATTATGATTTTTTTTTCCTTCCTCTTTCATCACACTCTTTTTCCATACACAAATTTTGATTGTACCTTGACGTTGAAACAAGATTGAAGAGCTTCTTCCCGTGCTTTTGATTCTTCTGCGACTTTTATTCTTCCTCGATTCCTAACCTCCATCTCTAACCATCTATATTTCCATGTCCTAGAATGCTCTCTCATCTCTAATATTCTCAGTTCATACATCTTTGCATTATTTTCTTGAAAAGATGCTATTAAAATATCGAAACGTACTACAAACTCTTCCCATCTCTCGCGTACTCGATCCATGATCAGAATCGAACAGTTCTGGTACCAAATTGATAAGAATCAAAATATATTAATAATAAAATAACCAAGAACTACATGATAAACCAAGTTTCAATAGAACTTGGAACCTCCCATTTCTAGAGAATAATCTCTAACCGCCCTAATTAAATTCTTCAAAATATGGATGCATTCCTCACTCACACTCACACTTTAATTATAATTGAAAACACAAACAAACTCTCTAACTAATTTCTCTTAGATTCACACTCACCCTTTATACTCTGTAACTATTTTCTTTTATACCCTTATAAGATTCCTAATTCCAAACATATCATATTCATTCTTAGAAATGCTTAGAGGCTGGTAGTTAATGTGGCCAGGTCACGGGGATGTCGGGGAATGTCGGGGCCGAAATGGGCCAAATCTAGAAGGATTGCAAGATCTCATATGAATCATGAGCTACAGGCTTTACAAAGTCTATGGTTCTAATTCTCCAATCTCTATTTATACTAAAAGAACAAACAAACGTTCCCAAGGGGTGGATTCGAACCTGCAACCTCATGGTTCTTGGGTATAGTGCTTTTTTTAGCTTAAATTTTCACTTTTTTCACCTATGTTTGAGAAATATTTAATTTATGGCCCGTTTGATAATCATTTGATTTTTTTGTTTTTAGTTTTTGAAACTTAAGCTTATATGTACCTAAATTCTCTACATATATTTAAACTTCTTTTAAGTATATGGATCATAACTCTTTTTTTAAAAAAATTAAGTATTTGAAACTACTTTTTTTTAGCTTCAAATTTTGATTTTGTTTTTTAAACTATGAGTAAGATGTCGACATTAAAGTCACGAAACTTATATGTTGTAATAGTAGTTATTGCCTAAAATTTCAAAAACGAAAAACAAAAAAACAAAAAGAACGAAACTTTAGGTATTTGATTGTTTGTCAATATATCATTAAACTTCTAGACATATGATAAAAAATACCTCATAATTATTATTATTACTATTATTATTATTGTTAAGTTAAATTACAAAGTTAGTCCCATGCACCTATTTGTTCTGATTTTATAACTTCAAAATCACTAAGTTTAAAGAATATGAGAGACTATTTTGTATCCGTAGATAAAACAGACAAAATCTCAAAGTTCAATGAAACAAGTTTTTGTACAAAAGTAATTGAGGCTAAAATCAAACGTGACTTCTTAGTTATTAGTACACACTTTATATCACCGAAAAAGTTGGTGACGTATTAACTTTATTGTTTGATAGTAATTCAATTAAACACCACATCACGTTAGCAAAATCCTGAAAAATATTTATGTAACTTTCAATCAGTAGTTTAACTGATAGTCTTAACTTCAATCAGTTCACTGAGGTTCTTCAATCAATACTGTGAATTAAAAGGTGAAATTGAAATTCTGTATAAACGATTGAAAATTTCTTATGTAAGATTATATATATATATTTTTTAAAGCTTTAAAATAGGTGGTTTAAAATTTGTTGTGCGTAGTAATTTCTCTATAATTTAACTAGAAGTTGTAATGAATGAACTATTCTAACAAAATAATTACAAAGATAAGAAAATTTTAAAATATTTATAATTATAGTCATTAATAACATTTTAATATTGTATTATAAAAATATATGTGAAAATATTTATATCAATAATTATTTTGTTAATTTTTTTAAATAACAATATTTATAATTATTTTTTAAATTGGACCAGCATCATAATTTTTTTCAATTTAATCCCCTCTTTATTGGTGTATTTTTAGGGTAGCCAATAATCCAAGCCCTAAGATTTGGGCCCTAAAAAGGCCGTTTTGTACAACCATACAAAAAGAGTTTCTCAAAAGTTCCCATCTCACGTGGGCCAATCCCGGAATCACATACGCAATTTCGCGCAGATTTCGCCAGCAGATCTAAGAGAAGGGCGAAACCAAGAAGAACGTTCGAGAACAGCCTCGTTGAATCTTGTGCGAGGCCTTGAGTTGCGGCTAGCGCCATTTTCTACCATTAACAAAAGCTCTGAAGAAACTGCATCTCCCTCGTAATTCAAAAATCTTCGCGAAGCTTCGTCTGCGAACGTACAGATCCAAAAATCGTCTTTGACATTCAAATTTTGGCGTGCGCTTGTTCTGAATCATTATATCTCGTAATCAATTTCGGTGATTGAGAGCAGATTGGAAGAAGCTTTTTTTCCTTTTCTGGGTTTGCGATGGAGAATGGAGCAGTTTCTTCCGAGACTCAACAGGGCTCGTCTTATACTTATTGGGTGAGAGAAGCCCGTGAGGATGCGGCTCCCCTCCCTGTCCCTCGCAAGCTCTCTGCTGATGACATTCTTGCTTCTCAGCCTCCTACCCTTGGATCCGTCTGGAATCGAGTATGTTTTGGCTCTTGAATTTCCGCATTTTCTTTTGTTTCGCGTTGTATAGCTTGTTATATTATTGGTACTTTTGTTGGCGAGGTGTGGACGACTTGATTTCCTGATGGATTAATGTTAATGGTACGAGTCGTGTGGCTGAAGAACTTATAGCGTTTGCGACAACATCCGAAATTGGAAATTGAAGTGCTCTCCAATATAAAAGGAAGCCTCCAATTTACTAGTAAAAAATTTTAGTAATGAATTTGAAATAATGGTAATGATTAGAAATTCTTTACAATCAGAAAGATTGAAATTTGCTGGAAAAGAAAATGTTTGCTAATATGGCCTCTTAATCCGGATTTTCCCCCGTTTGTTAATGTTCTTGAACTTGAGACAATCCCTACTAGGTTAATTTTCTTTGATCTATTCAGTTGGGTTCAAAGAAAAGAGCAAAGTCTATAATTGTTTATGATTAAAGTACCTGACTTTGAGCTATGACCAACAAATACCAAAGTTAAATTTATCTCTCTACGGTAATCGGAAAACATGGTAGAGTCAAGCATGTTTGGATATAGTGTATATGAATTATTAAATCAAATGTTTTAAATCTGGTGGTGGACAACTTAGATTCTCATACATGAAATACCACTAAAAATATTGTCTTTTTGGATGATCTGTGTATCCTTTCTTGGCTAAGTGGGTTGCATGTGTCTGATGAGTTTTGTTGTTATATTTTCTATTCTTGTAGGCTGGAACTTGGGAGGAGAAGGACTTAAATAAATGGGCGAGTGATAGAATGAAGGTTTGTGACCTCAACAGGCTATAATCGCACCTTTTTCTGCTACGCCTGCCCTTTTTTTTTAACAGGATTTATATCATTTTTTCCTCTTTATTTTAGGAATTGCTAATGTCAGTGGCTTCCTTGGAGTTCTCTAGTGGCAAAGCAGAAATAGCGGACGTATCAAAATGTGTCGGAGATGTAAGTTTTCAGCAGTCCTATCATAATAGCCATAGGTCCATACATCATAACGGCTAACCTGTTATTAGTTCAATTTATGGTGGTCACTTATGAATTAATTTCTTAGGGTGTGTTTTTTTTTTTGGTAAAAGATAGTGAAGTGGAGAGGAGTGAAAGAGTTAATAGTAGTTGGATACTTGTTTGGGGATTGATGTTAGTAGTGGTGGAGTAATTAATTACATGTTTGAGAATTGATGATAGTAGTGGTTGAATGATATATTTGATGTGGAATTTGCTGTAGTATGATAGAGATTTTGATGAGTGGTTAAGAGCGGTTGTTTACTCCTAAATACAAACAAGTTGTGTTTAACCAGTAGTGGTTTACCGCTCCTTTTCCAGCCAAAACAAACATAATCTTATGGATTTTTTTGACAATCAAATGTAGTATGATTAGACAGTGATCTTGTGAAAATAGTTGAGATGGGGTAAGTTACACGGTTAGTTTTATTTATTTTGAAAAAAGAGGGAGTCTAGTGTGTGTATTTCATGGTGTGATCGGATTCCAGAGTCTTTCATGGTCTTTTAGGATAAGAAGTTATGCCCATTGTAGACCCATGCCTTTTTTATTTGAGACAGTTTCGACTCTGGTTATTTTTCCCTGTCTGGTAACTTTTATGATTGCATCCACCGAAGTAGTTTGTTGCTGTGATTATACCATTATTATTTCTTTGCCAGTTGCTGGTCTAATGATAGTGTTGACTTAATTGACACGTCTTCAAAAGTTAATGCTTGCTTTATGTAGTTAGCAACTGTTAAACTATGGTGGCTGTTGAAAATTGTGTGCTTGCCTTCCTTGAGATGTTCATTGTCAGGCTTTTAGAATATGCAATTTGTGTTATATGGTTGTCAAATTCTCCTTAGTCTTTTCAGCACAACTATCATTTATGTATGCCTATGACTAGGAGGTCATGGCTTTAAATGCCCTTATCTCTAATTGTTGTTGAATTAGAAGAATTAAAAAAAAATGAATCTCCTTTTCTGTCTTCTATTTCTTTAGAAATGAATAGATGAATATAAAGCCTTCTTTCTCAATCTCCTAATTTCTTAGATGAGTTAACAAACTTACAATTCAAAAATGAGATGAAGAAATCGATGAGTTAACATATTCCTGCAACGGAACACCATGCTATTTTTTTCCATGTTTTTTCTGCTAGTATATTAATGACTCGATCTCTCTTGTATTCTACTTCTATGTTCATGTGTGCAGGCTTTTTCGGTAACTGTCCGCAACAAGAAACGTGTTGGTTATACATATGAACTCACGTTGAAAATTAAAGGTAGTGGCTTGCTGAATTATAATTGCATTTATCTAGCATCACTTTTCTTTTGCCTATGTATTTAATGAATTATCATGTTTTGTACATGATATCAGGTGAGTGGACTATTAAACAGGAGAAAAAGACAGTGAAAGGGCATATTGACGTCCCAGAATTCTCATTTGGTGAGCTGGATGAGTTGCAGGTACATTGTACTTCATTTTCATTGTTGAATTTTCGGGGCTGCAAATTTCCTGATTGATATAGGGTAATAATCATGAACAGACTCATCTTTCCAAACGTTATTGGATTGTGCACAAATCTTAACAGTATATTTCCGTGCTTTTCCATGCTTATATGGATTTCATATTTGAATCGGCTTTTCCAGAAAAGATAACACAGACCACAACTATAAAAGGTCAATGCTAATTTCCACCGGCTCAATTTGAAACAAAAGAATGTCCCAAGGGCAGTCTCGTTGGTTGAGGCATGGGCCTCCAAGGTGTGCTTGAAGGAGGTCTGAGGTTCATGACCCACGAATTGAGCTTAATTGTAAAAAAAAGTTTGTTGTCTCTCGGGTCCGTGCTTTGGGATAAGCGCAGGTGTCTTTGGGTATAAGAGAGTGAAGTTTCAATTCCTAGAATTGAGACAAAAGAATAGTGTGAAGTTTTGTTCCTTCCTCAATTTCTTTCTTTCCTTTATTTACCTGCGTGCTTCGATTATTATCTGGACCTTCTTGTCATGCATATAATAATGGGTACGTTTGAACTCTACCTCTGTATTCCTTGATGGATTCCGAAACAAATGAAACTGGGGAGTTGTTAACCAATGGCGGGGCTCATCATGGCTGTTACACCCTACTTTTTATTTTTGCTTTTGCCTCAATCTGACATAAATGATAGGTTAACTAAAACCGAAGGCTTGTCAAAACTTAAGCTATGCCAGATGCTGACTGAGATATCTAACACATGCCCTTTCCCAATCAATTGGCAACTGAATCGTTATATATAATACTACTTTGACTTTATTATCTTGTGATTCTGGGCTATGAAGTCTTACTTAACGAATCCCAACAGATGGAAGTGAGATTGAGCGAAGAGAAAGATCTTGTAGCCGAGGATAAGCGGCAGATTTGCCAAGATTTGAAGCGGTTTTTACAGCCTGTTCGTGAAAAGTTGCTTCAATTCGAACTGGAGATCAAAGAAAAATAAAAGGTTCATTTCTCATCAATAATATGTACGAATTATTATTTGTACTTTCAATGGCTGGCAATGGATTAGATTATGAGATATAAAACTATGTAGCATCGAGATGTATCGTTATGAGATATTTATCCTAAATCTATGTAGCATTCGAAATTACGCTCTTCATTTTGTTTGCAATGGATCAAAACAAAATGGATGGTTTGCAATGGATTAGATTATGAGATATTTTTTTGCAATTACTTGCGTAAATACTGCATTTGAAATTAAACAAAATGTACGTAATATCTTTTTTAAATTAACTTGTAATTATTTGAAATAATATCAATTTATGCCTTTTATTTAATTAACCTATTTTTTTTGTAACTAGATAAGTTCATCATTAAAATGAAGTTCATTATTTGAATAAAATTTATCATATTTATTCAAAAAATTAAAAAAAAAAATGTACCAATATATATATATATATATATATATATATATATATATATATTAGTATATAACTACATCCATGTTCAAAATATGCTAAATAAATTTTGGAAAAGAAACACATTTCTTAGTTAAAAAAAGTAATTGTTATTTTATTTTCATGAGGTCAAAATTAGTTATAAGTTTAACGAATCTTAATTATTTATAAACTTTTTGTTCTAAATCTAAGTTTGGTATTCAAAAGTTTGTTAGAAAAACAAAATAAAAGTCATAACTGATGTTATAATAATTTATACTCAAAATATCATTTATATATTCTAAATAACGTCTATTATAATTTGATGTTTATAATAACTTGTCGTCTATGGTAATATAAACGACCCTAAACACATCATTAGACTGTTAGCAGAGTATCCTCCTTATATTTGTGACTTTGGGATTAACCTTAGTCGTTTATTTTTTGCTAATCTAGATAACTAGAATATTTCAATGTGTAGAATTTCAAAGTTTCAGATGTCCGACATTCTTAGATCACCATGTGTTTTATAGTAATAGTTGTTGATGTCGAAAATGGTCAAAAAAAACTTTAGGCACACTAGTGTGGTGTGAGCGACAGAGCCTTCGATGCCAAAGTCAATAAGATCTTTTAGGAGAGTAATTTAGAGTACTTTAGGACTTATAACAACTTACAAGAATTGTCAACATAGTTCAACTTAGCTTGAAATGGAGAATGCTCTATCTTTTTATAGCAGAACAGGTCTTGTAACCGCTGCGACTCACTTAATGGCAGCTTAATGGCCAGCTGTTACTAACGTCTGCTATTAAGCCGAAAATGAATAACCGCGTAACTCCTGACCGTTACCCTCATAAGTGAACGACCTTGATTCGGGAGTTACTTGGACTCGGTCAACCTTTGCAAGTTCTCACTTCCATAGTTGACTCCTTGTAGGTGCGACCTTCTCGGTGTAAATCCAGGACATTGCACCTAACGGGTACGACGTTCCTAAATGTTACTTGGACTTGGTCGACTCATCCACAAGAGAGTCATAACCTCCACGGATGACCCTCTTAGGGTCGGCCCACTAGGCCGATCTCCTTAGAGGTCAGCTTTGGTCTTGGTCAACCCTTACGGGTCCTCACCTCCACGGTTCGCCCCAAATGGAAGGTCCTCGCCCTTTCGGCGTAACTTTTGGTCGTTATCAGTGGATCCAGTCGTCACTTTGGACTCGGTCGACTCTTATGGGAGAGTCATAACCTCCACGACTCATCCTCAGGGGTTCTAGGCCTACTCGTTGTAACTCCCGGCTATTGCCACATTACGGTACAATGGTCCTAGATGTTACTTTGGACTCGGTCCTCTTGTGGGAGAGTCCTAACCTCCACGGGCCATTCTTAGGGGATCTAGGCCTACTGGTCGTAACTCCCAGTCACTCCCACCTTACGATAGAATGGCCTTAGAGGTTACTTTAGACTCGGTCGACTCCTGGGGGAGAGTCATGACCTCTATAGCATCCTTAAGGGATCTAAGCCTACTCGTTGTAACTCTCGACCACTGTCATCTTATAGTACAATGGTCCTAGATGTTACTTTGGACTCGGTCGACTCTCAGGAGAGTCCTGAACTCCACGGTTGACCCTCGAGGGGTTAAACCTACTCTAGCCGGGCCTGAAGGGGGGATTGGCCTTAGCCGAGCCTTGGGGGTCTATGCCTAATTTGGCCGACCCCCGTGGATTAAAATGGGCATGACCGACCTCTTTGGGGTTTTGGCCTCCCTTGGCCGACTCTCCGGACCTCCCAACACTCTTTGGCTGACCCTCAGGGTTTTCCGGCACCCTTTGGCCGACCCCGGAGCTCTCGGCAACCTTTGGCCAACCCCCAGGGACTCCCGGTAACCTTTGGTCGACTCGTGGAGGGTCCTGGCCTTATTTGAGTATTTCAAGATATTTTAGCCTATACCAATATTTTTCACAAATATTTAGAAATATTCAGATATTTGTGTTTGTTTTACTGGAATCATATACGAGAATGGCTTAAATTTGTTAGGAATAAACACTATTTCTATGGATCAATTATTCCTCCTCTTGTGTTTCTATAGGAAAATCAGCAAGCATAA
>JBBMEG010000005.1:2687142-2721720 GCA_037832605.1 Cyclanthera cordifolia | reverse complement strand
AAAGGAAACTATCCTAACATGCAATATTAACAAAATAACATAAAAGCATGATGAAAAGGGGTGGAGAGGTTCATGCGTCCATGTGCAACACGCACTGGACAAGCATAACCGTGACATGTAGCTCACCTTGAGCTAGCGAAGTAATACCTGGCCTGGGTGGTAAGTTGTGAGTGCTTTTCCAAGCGGTTAGCGCTTGAGTTTGGTTGGATCTTTCTTGTATTCCAAAGGACCTTTTGATACTTTTAAGTTGTTGACTTGGAAAAACCAGTTTGAGCTCTATTATTGTTAAGTCATTGGTCACCTTAGTTAAGTTATGTCTTTTAAGGATTGTCTATATGTTTTCATGATCGGATGTCTCTGAGATTGTTCGCAGTGGACTAGTGGATTGAATTGAGGCTAAGATGTGCTAGGTGACTTGAGGATCAAGAACGAGAGAGTCTCGTTGTTATTGGAAGTTTTATGTTTTACCTTAATAAAGATAGTACCTTGTAAGAGTTTTGTTCTTGGAAGGCTTGAATCATTCAGGATTTTGAATTGATGGTTATTATAAAGTTGGTTGGTTAGCGAGCTTGTAGAAAGTGGTGTTGGTTATGTCGCTATCGCTAATGAGTATAGTTGGACGTTTGGAAGTTGAGTTCAGTTTTGTGAGTGCACTTCTGTTGTGGTCCTTGTACTTATTCGTTTTAAGTTTCCTTTAGATTGTTTCAACCTTAGATAACTTTCAAGGACAAAAGTTTTTCTAAGGGGGTAGTATTGTAACAACTCTAAAATCTCTATTCTTATAATGTAAAATTCTAGCCTTAAATGAATTACTAAATTTCTTAATAAGGCTTTAGTGTTAGTTATGTGAACTATTTGAGTTAATGCAATTAAATATAAAAGCTTACCAGTTAATTCAAATGATGTTTAGTATCTATCCAAAAAGCCCACTTTGAAAAGATAGAACTGCTCTCCAAAGACCCTAGTCGCTTAAACTACTTTTTCATATTTACTCTAACCAAACACCCTTGTTAGACTTTGAAAGCACCAATGATTTGACCTATTTTTATTAAAAAGAAAAACCATTTTCTTTCTTTTCATCTTTGGATTTTGTGAGCGGCCTCTCTTTCTCTCTCTCCTTTCTTGATATGAGTGCTGAAACCCCCTTCATTCATCCAAGCAAGGGGGAGCGCCATCGTCGACCCTTATTCGCCTAACCGTCGAGCTGCTTCTTAAGTTATTGTTGGAGTTACGCTGCCAATCTGAATCCAACTCGAGCGTTGTCTGTGGTGCGTTATCGCAAGGATTCGTGCATGGATAATGGTGCTTCAAATCGCGTTGCTCGTGGGTCTGCTCCTCGGCGAACTAGGTTGCGGGTCCGTCCTGGCACCGTTAGGTGCGTGTTGCTGCTGTAAAGCCGTTTAGTGGTAGTGTTGTCGATCCGAGTTCTTGTTCTCATTCGCGTCTTCTCACCTTCCCAACGAGATTTCGTCCAACACCTTTGCGAGCATTCACTCTCTTCTTATGTTATATGCGTGGGACTTTGCTTTAATTGAAATCTATTGCTTAAAAATTCATTGATGTTAATTGGATCATAGATCCTTGACAAGAAAATTATTCGTTGAAAAGCTAATATTGAAAACCTCATTGATAATTTGGAAGTCTTGGGTTGTTGACAATTAAGGTGTCATGTTAGCAACTTTAAAAGTGTGTTCATAGTTGACTAAACTTTAAAAGTGTTGACCTTTCATGTAAAAATTGTCATTTGAATCCTTGTTTACTTCTATAATTTATTTTAAGCTTTGAAATGTTGAAAATGAAACCCTTGAATGAGTTAACCAGAATTTATCGACTTTGATCGGTCAACCGAGTTGACCGAACCTCGAGACCAGAAAACATGTTTTCAAAGTTTTGTCCATTTCAATAATTACGATGTCCTCAGTCTATTTTTAATGGTCTTAGGTTATAGTTCTAACCCATTTATTCGATAGAGCCATAAATAAGTACTAGTCTTCATTGTTTGTTCGTTTTGGAGCAATGGAGATCATTTCAAAATTTCGGTCAGGTAAGGAACCTTACCCCTCCTCGTGGTCTATGGTGTAAGCATATATGTGTATTGATAGAGCTTGTCGGATACTATGATGACTTATGTGTTTTCATGTTATCTGATATGTGATCATGTTATGCTTGTATTTGTATGTACCATTCTATTTTGAAATGTTGTTTATATATGTCGAATCAGGATGTTCTATGGGGAACTAGCCATCTTGATTTGTTATGTATGCTGGGTCGGGATGTTCCATTGGGAACTAGCTATAATAATTTGTTGTTTTTAATCGTTTCCAAAGGAGACCAGTTTTCAGTGTTCCATAAGAAAATAAAGTTTTAATCATCCTAAAGAGGACGAGTTTTCAGTGTTCTATAGGGAACCGAGAATTTTAAAGTCGTCTCAGAGGACATGTGATTTTAGTACCCCCACTGGTGTCCAAGGCAGACGTGACCTAGACACAGGTCGCGAAAGGGAGTCTAATCAAGTGCTAGACGAGGGGATGATATTCTCACTCGTAGTAGTGTCAGTGTCCAAATGGCCACCTGGTTAGCTATACCTATCAGCGTTAGCCTAACTTTTCCTAGGTGCCATGTTTAGAAGCGGTGGTGTGGGCGATATCCCACGGTGTTAGGTGTTTGTACTACTGTCATGCAGCGAGTGTTTGAGGCCTGAAGGAGACCAAGTAGCTCAGCTCGCCGATAGGCTCTCACATAAGCATAGGTTACCCAGATTAACTCGGAGTCCATGGACTTGGTGAAGGATATTTTAGTCTTTGACATAGGCCATTGATCTCTCTACGAGGTGTTGGTATTCCATGACTTCCCACACTAAGAGATTTGGGTCAATGTACTCCTTGATAATGTTGTTTGTTGATTTCTGGGTTGTATTGTGTTATGCTCATATGATTGTATACATATTGTACCACGAGTTGGGGCTCCTTGCTGAGTTTGGCGACTCATCATTTTATTGTGGACTTCCGGACCAGGATGTTGACCAGACTGTTGTTTGACTATAGGGAACGTTGCACTAAAGCCTATAAAAGGTCCTAGCATGTTTTGAATTCTCTGGTCATGATATTTATTGCTGACTTAAATGTTTTGGGATCCCATAAAATTATTATTTTGATTTAATACGCATTGATTTATTTGTTACATATGGTTTTATAACTGATTTTTCATGCATTGGAGTTAAGTAAGGTCTTTAGTTTTATTCTTTAAAAATTTGAGTCCTTACAAAAGTTAGGTGGATTTGTAGTACTTAGAGGTTGAAAAGAGGTTTTGAGGGGTTCAAAGAAGCATATGCATATTTAGAGGTTAAAAGTAGGTTTTCAGAGTTGAAATACGATTTGCATACAATTTGGAGGTTGAAAAGAGTTAAATGAGGTTTGTCTGCATAATTAGAGGTGTAAAGGAGTTAAAAGAGATTTACATGCATAGTTAGAGGTTAAAAGTGAAGTTTTAAGGTTGGATAATTTTCCATAAGGCAAATTGGACAACATTTTTTTCTAAAATAATATAATTTTGGACGTCGAACACAAAAATGACTAACATAAAATAATGGACAAATAGATTGCCCGTCATTGAAAACATATCACGATGTTGCTAAAAATGTATCATTTTAAAAAAAAAATTAATCAACATTTTTGATATCAAGCGTAAAAGATGACGGACACAAAAGATGTCGAGCAATGTCATTCATGTATTCTAGAAAAGATGATTGGGAATGCAAGACATGGAAGACTTTCCATGTAAGGTTGTCAACATAGAAAGTTTCCCGACATCTAATGATTTAGATGTGAGGCACATGTCAGACATTTTTTCTCTAGTTTGTCGTAGTGGGAATTCCATGATGTATTTTGATCTCCACCACCCTTGGGTACTATGGCATAATGAGCTAACCCATGGCACAAGAGTGTGTCATGGTGTGGATAAACAATGCAAGATGCGTATCTTTGGCAGCTTTCATTGTATTGAAGATACAAGGATAATGTCAGGTGGCACAAGTATACTGACATTTCACCCACTTTTTTCATGGTGGAAGGTTACGCCATACATACATCAGGTCGCACGAGTATGCTAACCTTGTGTCCCTTTTCATCGGTTGAGGGCTACGTATCGAGTTAAGTGCAAGTGCAAGTGCAAGCAACATGTATGACTAGGACTAGTATTTCCATTGTACATTTGAATGAAACTCTGTTGGTTAGAATTTTATTATAAAGCTCGTAGTTATATTATCAAGAGCAATTAATTCAATATTAATGAATAATAAATGTATTAGTTTTTATTCATTAACGATTAATATTTTATGTAAAGACCCGACTTCTTGACTAAAAGCTTGACATATGTATTTACCGTGCATGTAAAAAATTCCAAGGTAGAAAGTAAACAATGCAAGAAAATTATGTAATTGATTAAACTTAAAAGAAAATATTCAACAATATGAATTAGGATTCACAAAAACGCTAAAAAAATGGGATATAAAACAATCGGGAAGAATATTAATCTTAAATTAGTCATGCTTAAAATGATAAAGACTTAAAATAAACAATAGACATGGTGCAACGATTATTATGATAGACTTTAACATCTCTGGTTAACGTTTTGATACAAGTTATGTAAGAACCTGATTCCGAACAATTTAAAAATAGGATTCAACTAAACAAAATCGAAATCGAAAAAACCAACAAAAGTACCCATAACCAGAGTTTACAAAAAAATTATTAGAAAAAAGAAATTGAAGTAGTTCGTGCATATATAAAGACTAAAGTAATAAAACTCTAGAGACTATGCAGTAGTCCTTCCCATGATCCTCTCAACATGCTCTAGCTAACCATTTGATAGAGTATATAAATACCTAGCGGGAAAAACCCAAGTAAAAGGTGAGTAGGTATATAATCAGTAAGAATCCTCACCTATGATACAATATAAAACAAGAACAATAGCAATCATCCTAGCAACTACATGTAATGTATATGTATACTATCTCTTGGAAAAATAAACTAAATTAATTTCCAGCCTGTCTTTGTTATGGAATAGGCTTCATAACCAATCAACTCAAGATCATTCTTGGCACCTCTAACATCTTGACCATGAAATACCTCTCATGATCCATTTTTGAAGTTAAGAGTCACATTTACACTGACATTATCACTTAAGTCACACATAAACTCTAATTAGGAATGGTGTATTATCGGTTAGGATTGTGCCTTGAAGACCTACTACTTTGTTATTTAAAGAATACATATATTGAATTCAGCTGTAATTAATTATTATCAAGTGTGCATTTAATTATCACATCATCCAACTCAAATGCGTTGATTGTATTAAGAGCGTTAAGATCATGATTATTACTATGAACACTAGGACAAGTATGTTGGATATACAAGTGGATCTAGTTACAAGTGAATAATCTAAACCCGTCTATAGTATATGGACTAAGGTTAGGAGCCTAGTCGTAGTGATGCTATTGGTAAGGCCTAGTTGTAGACAAACTGATCTTGGTTATTCATGTGGAAACATGTTAATGGGATTGACTATGAAAAAAAAGTTTGCATAAGACTGAACAAGAAATATTTCATGCCTATAAGTAATTTCGTTATAGACGTAGATCAAATATTTTACTAGTATGATCATATGCTAGTACGGTCTTAATCTTGAGTGAGTTGTGAATTTCTACTTTGTGAAAACGATCCTTTGATGTTCATGGGTGAGACCAACCAAACAGTATTAGGACAATATTCCTCCCACATTGAGAATTGTCGTAGTGAATAGCTGGAGATGTAATGTCATAAGATAAAATTCACTTATTCTCAAGTATTGTGGAAGTAGAGGAGTTCTCTTAAAAACTTATTCTAGTGTTTGAACAAATGATACACGTCTCTAACTGGCCCTAGAGGATACTGGTTTGTAATTGGACTGCATAAACAACTTGTTCATAAGAGACATTATTGGCGCTTAAGGAGAAAGATGTATTTACAAGGGTGAAAGAAACTTTTGACCTAACTGTAATTACGAACAACTAGTGAATGGTCATTTAGCAGATGACCGATTATATCCATGGACATAACTTATCCTATAGTGCAAAATAGTTCAACACGGGTATTTAGCGGTAAGCATGTTTCTAACGAGTAAGGGTTGGATCCTAGGTTGTTGAGCTTTCAACCTATAGGTTCATCAGTCCCTAAGTTAGCTCATAGTTGTTGGTACAGTGATTTATATAGAGACTTAATTTGAATCATTCAAGCTAATTAATTAATATGCGTGACATATCAATTAAAACGAATTTAGTTTTATTTAATAAACTAAGTATTAATATATTGAAAATATTAATTGAGAATATTATTGAATAAGTATTCATCAAATATTTTATTAATATATTAGATACATAAATATTTATTTAATTATTGGATAGCTTAATATAATTATATAATCATTTAATTTAATTTGGTTATTTATATGCTAAGTCACCCAGAGCCTTTAAATAGAAACCACAAGGGCTCTATTATAGACATTCTAAGAGATACATGTACGAACCCGATCTGATATCTAATCAAACTCGGGGCCTTATCCTCTTATGCATGTATAAATAGTTATAAACTCACAGAAACGTGTAAATAAATACTTTGCATTTACTGAAATGACTTAAACAAATTAAATAACTGTAGGGTACCTAGAAAACAATAAACATTAAAAATCTATACTAGCATGTCCTCAAAATCAAGGTTCATGCTCTTAAATAAGAAATCAATATTAAACTTTAAACAAAACATCTAAACACTAATGCAGCTTGCCCATGGTCACACATGTTCCAGCTTAGTTATCTCGGTTCATCTTGTGAGTACCTAGAAGGAGTCTACAACGGAAATGGTGAGTTTGTGAAAACTCAGTAAGGGATCCCAACACAGGATCTACAAAAACATATACATAATCAAAGAAACACAAAGTAATCCCCTCTTCAGTCCAACGATCAAGACACGTCTGACCTAACTGTAGCTCGTGCTCTTTAACTCTTGTCTCCTTAAGAACTTTAAACTCGAGTAAAACTTAATGATCCCCTTTGGAACACCTAACTTGGTTACTTAACATTGATTAAATCACTAACGGTTTCCTTTGGTACATCTAGACTTGAATGTAAAGCATATCACAATAAACTCGGTCCTAAACATGCTGGTTCTATCTCGATTAAACGGGCGAATTAATATAAAACACAAACAATCTCGAGAATAAAAAATTTAATGTAATCAAGTCATTCAAGGTCTACTAACTATAAATATGTTCAAGAATTACCCAGAACAATCATATACTGGAGAAACAGTCCCTTACCTTGGTGAAAATCCGCTCGAAATGGCCCTTGGATCTCAAATCTAGAAATTCATAAATAAACTCCATCTAAAAGTGTCCATACATAACAAATGAGTGAGAATTCGCTCTTAAAACCTCCAAAAACGGATTAAGAACACGAGATTTACCATAGGGGTAAAATCAAAAAATTTCTGGTCATCGAAAACAACGGCGATGACGACAGCGAGGGATGACGCCGCTTGAAGAATCCGGCAACCAAGCTCGCACATCTACATCACTCCCGGGAGCACATACGATGGTCGGACTGGACGTCAGCTTGTTTCGACATGCGCTGCATCTTCGGATAACGCGGCCCAATTCGAAGCTGTGATCGGTGAAGGCTGTCCACTGACTGCTTGACGCATGGCGGCACGATAGAGGTAGAGCAGGGCGACGATCGTTGATTAGCTGAAGTTGAAGGCGACGTGGTTGGTTGAGGTGGCCGTGATCGCTGATTGGCTCCCGCTTCTTGGCTGTGGGCGCGAACTACAGGTTGAAGTGTGGCTCTTCGGCACTGATAGCACAACTGACGACAGCGGCATGCACTAAAGTTTATGGCGGCTCCATGGAATTCCGCAAAAAGGCTCGTCGGTTTCATAACTCTAACAGCGATTAATGATTGCTTCAATGATTAGGGTTAATGATTACCAATCATTGGATATTTATAACGTTATGTCCATTTCCTTATTTCGTCTTTTCCCTATTTTTTTGTGGAAAAAATTACAAAAATACCCCTGATGTTCAAATTTCCAATTTTAACCCAATTTTTTCACAAAACCCCTTTCTGCTCATTGCCTTAAGTCCAAATAATCCTTTTGAAGGGCAATTTTGTCCAATTAAAACTCTGAATTTCTTGATAAATAAAGTATACTTATTTTTAAATTCTTTATAGTATCATTTTTAAAGAATATGCATGTAGATTAATTAGATCAATCGTGATTTATAAGAGTCATTATATATGTTCATTTTTATTGTCGCTTTCGCTGCGTTTGAATGCCTCATATTTAACAACTGTTATTATAGCTTAAGCTTAATCTTGATAGTTTTTTTTTCATCAGATATTCTTTTAAATGGTTTCTTTATTTATTGAGATGAATGTTGAATTTTTATGGCTTAAAGTTTTTGGTTTGAGGTTTGATTAATGGTGACTAGTTTCTTACTTTATTGTTCTTAGATCAAATGTAAACTCATTGTTTAGGTACATGATGCTTTGTATTTTTTTTTCAAGTTTTGGACTAATTTTTGTTAAGAAAGAAGAACGAAGAACAAAGAATAGAGACGAATGAGAAGGAACATAAAAAGAACTTCGCAAGAGGCAGGTTGTCAGCACACCGCGGCATAAAGCCACATTAGTGGTCGCCTGATCATGACTACTACTTTTAGTTGTGGCCACTGTGACTAAGACCCGACCAGCTCCCAAGTGGTGTTTAGCCGCCGGCTCCACCCTATTTGAATGGCTTAGAGTTGTGGGTACTCGAGCAAAATTGCTTGAAGCCACTTTGGGGTGGCTTGAAGCCACACTTCAGGCAAAAAATAAGGACCAGATTTGTTCGAGGTAACTCCAAGTGGGATTATCATGAATTTTATTAAGTTTTCCTTAAAACAAAATTCGAAAATATTTAAAAAGGAAAAATATTTAAACTTGTAATATTATTGGAAATTATTGGACACAGTTTTATAAAAATAAAATCTCTACAATTAAAATTTTTTTTTTCTCTAAATTAAGTAAGATATTAAGTAAGCAATATTACTTTTGATTCAATATTTTTGAAAAATATTAGAAAATTTTGGGTAAAGATCTTAAAATTTTTAATTAAAGTTTTTTAATATTTGGCAAAATGTCTTTAGAAGATATTAGACTGAAAATTTTAAATGATATTTTTTTGCCTTAAAAATTTGGAATCTAAATATTAAAATATTTTTGAAAAATATTTGAAAATTTTCCTTTTATCTGGTCAAAGTATCAAGAGGATTAAAATCATGGAGGCAAGGATATATCTTGGTTAAATTTTTGGAATACCTATTCGTGCCAAATAAAGTTGGTGATATCTTTATTACAATTTATTACTTGAATTATGAAGTTTAGAGGTTGCATATAACATATCATAAACATTTAAAATACCACCAAAGATTAAAAAAAAAAAAAAAGCATGCATCTTAAAATATTGATAAAAATCAATGAGATATATTTTCGAAATTGGATTCTATTTTTAGAATGGTTATTTATTTAATTAGGTCGAATAGATGGATTATGTTGAAAAAATATAGTTTTTCAAAAGTCTCCCAAAATATTCATTTAAATATGTTTCAAAATGAATATAATCTTTTAAATAGTTTTTAAAAGGGTAGAACCTAATACTAGTGAATTAGAATTAATTAAATCATTAGTTCACTTGATATCTTAAGTTAACTAAATTAATTAAAGAGTACTGTGACTTAATAACAAACTGGTTAGAAGGTTCTCTAAGAAATGATCTATTGAATGATAGGATACTTAAGTTGACGGTTTACAAAACACCTTCACATGAGAATGCGACCTGAGGTTTAATAAAATGGTTGAAAGTTGTGAGGTGGCTTTATACAAGTTTCTAAAACCATGAGGACTAAACATCAACTTTAGTCAAATCATCACACTAAATATATAATTTACCCTGATATGATTTACTCAATGTCTATATCTCAATTTTATGAGGGCTTTTATTATTATTATTTACCTCGCTTTATTCAAATTTAACATTTTTAAATACATTGTTGCATACTATTGCGCTTCCAAAGTCAGACAAATTAGAATAATTTCTTATCATATTTTGTGCCCAATGGATTGTACAGCATTACCAATATGTGAGTATCTATTTGAGTATCTGTACTTTCATGGTCTAAGTTTCAATCACTAACCTCAATTTTTGTTGTCTTCCAGAACTGATTAACAGATTTCTCCCGTATAATACTTTTTTTGTGAAAATGTCACACTAAACAATAAAACATGCCGTATCATTTTTATTATATACAAAATATTTTCCGAAATATTTGAACAAGGCTAAAATCCTTCTAGGAGTCGGCCAAGCCAATATGGCCCCCCTCCCCCAAAGGCCTGCCGTGACCTTGACTCCCCAAGATCAACCCTTGCGACCTTGACCCCTCGTAGATCTGCTCTTGCAGCCTTTGACCTTTTAGGGGTCGGCCAAAGAAGGCGAACACCCCCTAGGGAGAATCCTGGAGGTTAAGATTCCCCTGAAAGTCGATCAAGTCTAAGTCATGACTAGATCCTCCAATAACGGCCAGAAGTTACGTCGAAGGTGATCCCCGAAGGGACGGTCGAAGGTGAACACCCCTTAAAAGGGAAAAGTCGTGGAGGTTAGGAGTCCCCTAAGAGCCGACCGATCCAATAATGATCCAGAGTATGCCAAAGGTGAACACCTCCTAAGGGGGCAAGTCATGGAGGTCAGAGTTGATCGAGTCCAAAGCTGATCTCCAAGGGACGGTCGAAAGTGGAAACCCCTCTAACGGGGGGCAAGCCGTGTAGACCAGGACTCTCCTAAGAACCGACCGAGTCCTAGTAACATCCTAGAGCGTTGTACCCATAAAGGGTAGCATCTTGGAGTTACACCGAGAAGGCTCACACCTTTAAGAGGTCGTCCATGGAGGTGAGGATCCGCAAGAGTTGACCGAGTCCAAGTAACCTTAGAGATAAGATCATTACACCTTCCTTATGGTGTAATAGTCAAGGGTTATAGTGGTATTCATTCTCGGCTTAATGGCTAACATTTCAAACAGCTGACCATTAAACCATCATTAAGTGAGCTGCAGCGGTTACAAGTTCGGCTGCTAAAAATGTAGTTATTTTTCATTTGAATCTAAAGCTGAACTATGCTAATAACCTCTGGTAAGTTGCTCTAAGTTCTAAAGCTCTCTTTCTAAATTCTCTCAAAATACACTACTAGGCATCAGAGATCTTGTGACTCATATCACACCAGTGTATCTAATTTTGTATGTTTTGCAGAAAATTTTGACCTCTTACCACTGATATTGGAGTACCATTTTTCGGTACCAACTATTTTTTTTTTTTTTATTAAGGTTGGTTTTCAAAGTTTTGAAGTTGTAACGTGGTTATAAATTAATTGTATTTTTTGTTTTAGAATCACAGATATAATGGAATATATTTTCAAGATGGAGTTTCAAATGAGGTGTCTTTCATAAAAATACAATGTTAAAATATACAAAACAATAAATAGAATTAAGATGAAAATATTGTGATTGTGAATGAAAATGTTCATTTACTTGATTCTTTTCTTCTTCTTTTTTTTCAATTCAACATTGAGGACTGGCGATTTTCGCCTCTTCAATCATAAATATAAATTTTATGTCAATTAAAAATACTTATTAACTAACCAAATTTTGCTTAACTCTTTAATCTCATCATCAATACAAAGTTAATAAATTTGTATTCCAATCAATAAACACGAATATATCTATCAAAAAAAATAGAAAATAAAAAAGAATAAAATAAAATAAGTGTCAGTTGTATTTATTTTAAACTCAAACATATTTATTATTGATAAATTTTCTTTAAATGTGTATTTATGTATGAATGCAATTTTGATAATATATTGTAATTGTACAACGTCTTGATTTGATTTTTTTTTTTTTTTTTTTTTTTTTGAACCAAGTGATAAAATCCATTAAAAACCAACATAGAGGCAAAAGGGTCCACGAGAACAAACATCCAAACTAGGGAATAATTCCCTCACAACCAAGCAAACCCAAATACACAAGCGGAGTTAGGCCGCCAAAAGTAACCGAACAAGAAAATAAAGCAGCTCAGATAGATTAAACGACTTCAACAAATCCAACTGGAACAGCCCGAAAACCAAAGTCATCACCCGCGTGATCGACCTTTTGAAAAACTTTGAGTAACTCAATAACAATCTCGATGGCCTCATCAAAGCTAAAAGAGACCAAAACGAATCTGAATAGACTTGACTTTGACTTGAGCCCTGGAACGGTCCAACAATCAAACTGCCTAATAGACCAAAACGAAGCTTCCTCCCTAGGCAGCCTTTACGAGAATCGACCTCCACATCTTTCCTAGCGAACACATCGTCCACTGCCTTCAGCCACCACGAAGCTTCAAACTCCAATTTGAACTTCTTCAAAATGATTGTAACAGGTTTCGTCTTGTCCAGTCTTTCTCTTTTGCCCCTATCAAATGGAACCACCATCCTGAACCACAAAACCCCGACCCTCTCCAACCGACCATTCACCCCCTCTTAACGAGAGCAAGACGACATCCGATGACTTGAAGCACATTATGTAAATACAAGAGGTAAAATGTTTCATTTTAAAATATGGCCCAGATAAAAACTACACCCCAACAAAATACACGTATGACCAAACGGCATGCATGTCTTTATATAATTAAAAACATAATATTTCCGGATGTTCGAATATTAGAATTCATAATTGTAGTCTGTCAATCAAACAAAAGAAAATATCATCAAAGCATAGCATAGGACATTCTTAGAATGATCAGAAATTATAAGTGCAGATCAAACAAAAAACAATTAATTATCAAATAAGCTCCTAAAATTACCCTTCAAAATTGGCAACAAAAATTCATTATTAGATAAAATAGAGGAAGAAGATTACTACAAGGTTGAAGACAAACTTCATAGGAAATTTTGATGAGCTGTGAAAAGCAACAATTACCAAACTCAGTACATGATTTCTAACATAAATGGCTCAGACAAATATTGGACTAACCTTTCTATGTTATATGCTGCCCTTCTTAAGTTTGCTAAACCCAGAATCTACACCTATTTTTCCCATCCTTACACCCTCTTGTAATGACACCTTTTCGACATTCGAGATGGATACCAGGTAAAAACTGTGAACCTCTATTTTCTGCAACATCTCGAATCCCTCTGTTGAATGATACATGTTGAGTACATTCTCAGTTAATCTTGGGCTTTGGACGCCTCGGTCTTAAGAGAACGTAGAGAAGGCCCATAACAACCATGAAAGCAGGAATGGTTGTTCCATCAAACACGACGTGTACTTGTCTCTCTCGTGAGCAGTGAATGGGGTGAAGAAGAGCTAACGTCGTGTTTACTTGATCAACAAACCTACGAAACACACAAAAGCAAAAATGCAATTTATATCAGATTTTAACTCTCCCTCAAACCAAACATAGAAAGTGAGATATTAACTATTTTTGCTCAACAACGATAAATTGAATTTTTTATATTCATGAGTGTTTGCTTGTTCATGTCTACTTATGCGCCAAAGCCTTCACGTGACTGTTAAGACAGTGATAGTCATACTTACACAAGAAACTAAGAAGATGGAAAATACAAGCGAGAATGATAAATATAACAATAACACAAAACACTATATTGAAATATAATAGATGGAGATAACGACACCATGATAAATCGAGAGCACTAAGTCTCTCCGAATTCTTTACCCAAGACTATACCAAAATGTTCATATCCTTCAAGAAAACATAACTACTCTATTTATTATAAAGACTCTTAGGCACTATTTACTATTATGCCTTTACACATTACATCAATTTTTCAAAACTATCTCCCTAGGGGTCTAACAAATTCCTTTTCTAAGACTCACCTTGTCCTCAAGGTGTCGTTTTGTACAATAATCATTATGTCCAAAATATCCATGGCTAGAATTAGTGATGTGTGGCGGTGGAGACCATCCTCTAATGAATTTCTCTTACTGGAAACCACATCAAGAGCATTCAGCTTCCGTTTCCATTCGCTTGCACACACCTTTTTTTCGGGTGAATTTACTCCAGAAACAATTCAACATTTTGAACATTCCCTCAAACTGCCGCCAGTAGATTTAACTTTTTATTCCCAATTCGTAACTTCTCAACTATAGAAATTTTCCAAGCTATCCGTAAACTTAACGGTTGAATTTGCTTCATCTTTTGATGCCAAATGAATCTCCCTCCCCCACATTGCGGCAAGAATTCTCAAGTCTCCAAGGTGTCCGTCATCACTAGAAGTACTTTTCAAATTTTCAGATGGATTTTCACTAGTCCAAAAATTAGATGGTTTATCTGGCCATATTTGGTTCCCCACTTCGCTAAATACTCATGTCAGTAGGGGTTTTTGATGTCATCTTCCTGCACTTGCAGCAGAACACATCTTCAAAAGTTTCCCACAATTTAAATGTGAGTCTTTGGTTGTCTGATAGAAGTCCACAGAGTTAAAGTCCCAGAGCTTAGAGTTAGAATGCTAATGGGAATTCTGAATCCTATAACTACTCTTGCATCCCATGACTTTTGCTCAATGAGTGTCACTATTAGTGCCACATGTAGAGAACATAATATAATAGATGGACGCCAGCTTATCAAGGTTGTGGTTTCAGCCACATTACAGAGAAGTGTGTCCATTTTCCCTAACTTGAGGTGCCCAAATAAGAGAAGTTTGAGCCTATTCTTGTTTTTCACCCATGGGCTTGCCTTGTAGCTTTTCTAGGTCCGAAATTGTGAACTGACCCACTCATGAACACCAATTTACTCCCTCCCATTATTGCCGACAGGTTGCCTCTTCCTTTTCTTGTCAGCAAAATGGTATTTTTATATGCCAAGTCCTCCACCTCATAATCATTAACAATTTCTTCTTCATCTAGATACTTCTTGATGGATTCAGTGAAGATTTTGCACCCGATATTCAATTCATCAATCACCTCAAGAACAAGCCCAATAGCCAAGAGTATTAAGAAAGTATCAGTGAAGACTAACGCGTGAAAATCACTCCGGTAAGGTGTCTAGCGGCTTGGTGGTGGGCAGTGATTGAGGCATAGAAATCGAGCGTTTGTTGTTTCTCGGTCACAAGGTTCAACGAGGAGGAGGTGGCATTGGTTGGATCGAGCCCAAGACAGCTAGGTTTTGCCCAATCATGTACGTGGTTTCTTTCTTTGTTGGATTGATTTAATTTTATATTCCAAAAACCAACTGACCCACACCAAAATTTCACCTTGTTTTTTTCTTTAAAAATCAGCCCATAAATCTCTCTTCTAGATTCACAAAGATTAATTGGAGACAAATGAACTTCAAGCTTCACCAGTGGGCCAAGCACATGACCACCCATGATCCGAAGTTAGGAATTGTCCCAGTCCTCAACATGAATTTGCTATCCCTTTATTGTCCAGAAAATGGCCAATCCATTTATAGCCAGTAAAATGGTATCTTTAATCATTTTAGAATATTGGGCTTGCTTTGACAAATTTAGCCCATTTCCCATCAACAAATGAATTAGGCAATGTAACCCTTGACATTTTTGTTTCATTTTCCCAATCTTTCGATTTCTTTGTGTATGACATGACTTGTTCCGCCTCTGGTGTTTGTGTGGCTCGAGGTTTGTTAGCCCAACACCGATGTTGTACTTTTCTCCTTCCTTCCATCCTTTCTGTCTTTTTGTATGAAAGTTCAAGTTCCGACATTTTGCTCAGATATCCACTCTCCCCTCTCCGAGTATATGACCACTGGTGTGTACTCCTTGGTTTCTCCCCCTTGGCTACTTCTTCCTCCTCTTCATAAAAAATCCTCCTTGGCTTCTTCTTACTCCTTGATATCTTTCTTTTTCCTATGGACATTCCATTGTTTTTGTTAATAATGTTGTAGACTGGTGCTTCAGTATTTTCTTATAGGTCGTCGGAGGTTCCTTGCATGCAAACATTTCTTCAATAATTGAAATGATTATGATTTTCTTTCTTGTTTCTAATCTTACATTTGTCGATGATCAATGCTTTGCTGCCACTTCTTGGATTTTCTTACCCACTTTTCAGGTTGTGCTGCTATTCATTTGGGTTCCTTCCTATTATCATCCTCTTCTTTTTCTTTTGTTGTTCTAACTTCACTGGTCGGCTACCATGTGCCATCTGTTTTTGCATTGCCTTTCAAACCTTCTTATATTCCCGTGTTTGTATTTGTTTGGTCATTGAGGCATGTAACTCCATTTCTTCATGATCTATCACTTGAATTCTTGCCTTAGGAAGAACTCGCTATGATACCAATTTGTTAAGATACCAATTTGTTAAGACACCAATAGCTTTAACACAAGTCAACTAAGAAGATGGGAAATACAAACAAGAATGATAAATACAACACAAGAACAAATGCAAGAACACTATATCTAGATATAATAGATGGAGGTTACAACACCATAGCCATTCAAGAGGGCTAAGTCTCTCCCAAGTCTTTACCCAAGACTATACCAAAATGTTCATATCCTCAAAAAACGCTATCTACTCTATCTATAACCAAGACCCTTAGGCACTAATTACTATTGCTCTTACGTTATGTAAATTTCCCAAAACTATTCTTCCTAGGAGCATAACATCTTCATTCCTAAGTACATGACCACCATGGATGAACGGAAACCTAACCTCAAAGCCCTTGTTATTATAGAAAAAAAGTTTTGATCAAATAATAAAATAAAAGTGAAGATGAGGAGTTCATGGTGGACACAACATCCCCAAGTTTAGGTCCCAAAAAGTCATTCAAAATTATGAGTTATGACAATATCTCCTCTGTTTTTCTTACCAATTATTATACAAAAAGATTTTGCTTGAAGAAACCTTAAATAACTGCATAAATCACTTGTTGCATACAAAATCAAAAACATGAAAAGAAAATGAGGCAAATGAGGTACGTGTCTTTCTTTATACTAACAATGAGGCAAATGCTAAAAACTTTCTCCATGTTAGCTTACTATTTTGTATCATGCACAAGTGATTATGAAAAGAATGTATACAACTAATCGTAATATAATCACAATATTATTTCGACCATAAAGAACCAATGGCTTGAAGATAGTAATATTTCTATAATAGTCAAAGAGGGCCTAGTTTAGTGATAATTGGCATGTATCATCCATCAAGAAGTCAAGAAGTTTAAGTTGAATTATGTAAATTACCAATCAACCTAAAAGCTTAAGCTGATAAGTTGGGGTAAATTTAATGTTAGTTGATATAATTAAGTTTACCCCAACCTATCAGCTTAAGCTTTTAGGTTGACTAGTGATTTACATAATTCACTATGGTATAAGAACTGGAGGTCTTGAGTTCGATCATGTCGTGTTGTTTTCCTCCCCATTTAAAATGAATTCTACTTGTACAGCATTAATCAAATTTCTAAAACCCACAAGTAAGAGGAGTGTTGGTAGATATAATTAAAATCTACCACAACATATCAGCTTGAACTTTTAGGTTGATTGGTGATTTACATAATTCAATATTTAAATATGTCGACTAACACTCCTCTCACTTAAGGGTCTTAGAAATTTGATAAATGACTTACAAGGGAAATTTAATTTTAAATGAGGCGGAAACGACTTCGCAGGGATTCGAACTCAAGACCTCTGCTTTAATACCATGTTTAATTATGTAAACCATCAATCAACCTAAAAGCTTAAGCTAATAAGTTAAGGTAAATTTAATTATGTTAACTAACAAATCCCCTGGGTCAAAAGTTGTCAAACGCAAAAAGAAACATTAATGTAATAAATTTGTGGTTAAAATGGAAGCAATTATTTGAAGAGCCTAACCCATTGGATGCATCATTTAAGATTTGCAACAATCTTACAGCATCAACATAACGCAGCTCCCCTGTAAGTGTTGAGATCTGACAACATAGAGATTATACATAATTATGAACTCAGGTTCTTCGTAACAAACAAGGAAAAATGTTAGAACCCAACAATTTTTGGAGAAGGTTAAGGCACTTACTCTTCTCCACAAGCTAACAACATACTGATGCTTCTTTACAAGGTCACGCTCCTGTGACAGGAAGAGCTTGAAGGACTTTTCAGCTAATTTTTATAAAGGCACACAGAAATATAGTTTGAAACCGTTAATATGTTAACTGCGATGTCAATAAACAATATATTGCTTGAAACCAGTTATGGGGCATGATTAAAAAAAAATATTCATTTGAACTTTAACCAAATAAGTGAACAAGAAAAAAGAAATTAGTGACGTAGTGAAAGAGCATCTCTTCAGGGCAAGGATACTAGTACGCTCCATCAGCAAAAGATGAATAGCTGAATTTACTCGCTGTATTGATTCTTCAAGACTTGTGATGATATAACTCCGAGCAATAGTATCAGATTGGAACTGTGAAATTTTCCAGCCACGAGAAGTAATGGACAACGGATTGCAGCCTACCGACCATGCCCAATCCTAGAACATTAAAAAGTGATAGCAACAGTTGTGATATACACTTAGTTAATGATGCTTGAAAACAGAACGTTTGTATGAAGAAGCTGTAATTACATTTAAAGAAATCATGCAAGGCCCGAAGGACTAGTCATAAATCCTTAAATAAGAAAAACATGACTCCACATTGGAAACGTTTCTAGACATTACCTGTAATAGAACCGGTACAAATTTCTCTAAGTATGCCAATTTTGCTTCCCGTATCAATTGAATTCATATAAGAAAATTATTTTACCTTCATTGGTGGAAAGGAAAAACAGCAAGGAGGTCGCTAAGTGTAGAGAAACTGACAAGTGACAATTTTTTTTTTTTTTAAATAAAAGGATCTTTATAGGAACATAAAAATGTTCCTATCTAAAATCTTAAGTTTGATAACAATGATCCTCTTGAGAAGATTATTCCACACCAGACTCATCCATTTTGTGGCTTGATCCCAGTTTGCGTAAAGAGGAGGCTTTTGAGATGTATTGAACAGTAGAATGCAGATTCTCAATCATAGAGCTAAAAACATCCCCAACTCAAAAGAATAAGAAAGGAGAAAGAGAGTTCCCTTGTCTTAGCCCCTTGTAGCTGGAATCCTCCCCTATGGCCTTCCATTTATGGAGACCAAATATTTAAGGTTGCTAATACATCCCATGATCGATTGTATCCATCTATTATGAAATCTTTGAAGAATTAGTACTTCGTTCAAGAACTCCAAATCCAAACAATCAAATGCTTTCTCAAAATCCAGCTAAAGAATCCATCCTCATTTCGAACCCGATAAACTTACACCCCCTCATTTGCAATCATAATTGGGTCAAAAATTTGTCTACCATGCACAAAGGAACATTGGTATTTTGAAATCAAAGAATGCATTACACGTTTCGAACTGTCAGCCAAGACCTTGGCTAAAACTTTATATTACTGAATTTTTAACACTTATAAGGCAAAAATCCTTGGTTTATTTACACCAACTGAATTCTTCTACCCCACATCGCAAATTTCAACTCTCTTCTTTGATTTTCTTCATTTGAAAAAAAAAATTGTTTTTCCGAAGAAAATCGCTCAAAATCTTGATCTATTATTTCCACGAGGGTTTGAATTCTTGACATGTCAGATATAACTTCTTCAAATTCTTCTTGATCACAGTAAAAATGTGGTTAATAATGTTGATTGGTAGACATTCTTGAATAGTTTTGCAGCTTTCTTGATCCATTTTCATGCTTGTTACAGTAGCTCCAACCCCTATGGCTAGTTTTGCAGCTTTCTTGATTCATTTCATGCTCATCTCAGTAGCTTCTACCTCTAAATGAATTCCTTGAATCATAAAAAATCATTCTTGATGTTTTCTTTTCTTTTTTTTTACTGAAAAATATACCCCCAAATGTACCTCTCGTATATAAAGAGGACTGTATGTCAACGAGCCATAGCTCCAAATAACTCCCTCTTGCAAACAATGTCAACGAGAGTTTCCCGATCTTTTAGGCTGTGCAGTCAACCTTGGCCCACGCGGCTATGTAGTCTCGGATTGGTTGAGGCTAAATTCTCCCATAATCATAAAAGAAACTTTATTAAAAATGAATCGATTGTTTATTATTATGATGGTACTAATTAATAGGAAATTACTCAAATACCCCCATATCATATTACATCGTGTACTAATACTACCAACGTGAACCTAACAAAGGGTCCAACAATGAACATCCCTGTGACCAGAAAAATAGAAGAAATTCCCCAACAGAGCATCTAAATCAATAAACTGAGACGCCTCCCTATCAGAAAGCCAGCACGTGAAACCTAGAAGCATCCTATGTTTATTGATTTACCTGCTCTTTCTTTTATCATTTTTTTCGTTTGCCTAACATGAAGAGTTGTAAAGTGGCAAACGTCCCATCCACCTGACCTAACTTCTAGGAAAAAATAGATATCTCCAATCCCGCACCACATTAGACAGAAGACTAGAAAAGAAAAGGAATTCTTCGATAATGTTTTTCCAATGGTTTCTAGAAATGTCATGACCTCCACTAATCGCCCAGTTGAAGGAAGCATACCATACCTACTCACAATAACTTTGTACCAAACAATGCTTTCAAAAACTAAAACTATTTACCTAACAAAACTTTGTCGTGGGCTCTTGGATAACCCAGTCATAAACCCTTTGCAACAAATCCTTAGAAACTTTGTTCCTTTCCCTCCATCAACCCTTTCCACTAGAAAATCTCTCACATGCTGTGTTTAAAAAGCCCAAGGCGCAATGGCCCTAGGTGCAAGCCGCACCAAAAGGTGCAGCCTTTTTTACTTAAGGCGCACTATATAAAAAAAAAACATAAAAATAGGTATATATGAGTAATATGCACGATCAAAACACTTTCAAGAAAACAAATAAAGTTTTTAACCAAGAATGATATATAAAACACACATAAGATTCAACTATTAACCTTCATTTCATGGGAATAAATGAAGTTTAACTAAAAATAATATATAAAATTCAACTATTAACTTTCAATTTTATGGAAAGAAATGAAATTTTAAATAAGAATTATATAGAAATACATAAAATTCAACTATTAACTTTCATGGAAAGAAATGAAGTTTTAATTAAGAATAATATACAAAATATATATAAGTGCTTTAAAATATATCAATACCTTAAAAAACTTATCACTCGCTTCAAATATATGCACAACCAAAGCTTAGAGGGAGACAAAACACAAAAATTGTAGGTAAAAGAGTAAAAAAAAAACAAAATAGCTCACAAGGCACACCTTAGGACTTTAAGAAAGGCGCCAAAAGTTGCGAGCCTAATTAACCGCAGCGCCTTGAGCCTAGGCATGCCTAGACGCGCACCTGAGTGGGCTTTTTAAAACACTGCTCACCTGTTATCCATACCTTTACTGATTGACATAAACATTCTAAAAAGAGAGAGAAAATGGATAGGGTGCCACTAAGAACAGACTAAATGAGAGGTAACCTTCCCCTATCGAAAAGAAACTCTTCTTCCAAGAGGAGAAACGCTTACGATATTTCCACACAACAGAATCCCAAAAGGAGTTGGCTTTGGTGGAATGGCCAAGAGGGAGGCAAGGGTAGGAAGATGGTAAAAGACCTAGCTCACAACCTAGACCCACCCATTCAGCCCAACTTTTCAAGATTGCAATTTAAGCACAATAACCGATTTTGCCTCTGTTGATCTTCATCTTTTGAAACCTGACACTTCTCAAAGGGAGGAAGAAGGTTGTTAGGATTCACAGTAGAAGCCTCAACTTTTGAGTTTAAAAGTTTTTTTTATTTTTGGTAAGAAATAAAGTTAAAAAGTCAAATATTGAAAAAAAACTAATTGAGTTTAACTAAGAAAGTTATTTAATGCGATCTTCGAGGAAGCAAACAGCTTATACTAATAGCAGCAAAATGGACAAAATCCAACTAGAGATTTTACATACTCAAAATTATGGAATTGAGTTGAAAAAAATAAATAAATAAGAAAATGTTACTCCAACCCACTAAATTTTACTCTGGTACCTCAACTGCCGTATCATGAGATGGACTGTATGCAAGATGGAGAGGGAGCAGACCCGAAAGATGTTCTGAAGTAGCAGACAGAGCAGCTTTGATTGGCTTCCTACACATTGTAAGGAATAAGAAGAAACAAACAAGCAGACTCAAAGAGTTATACAATTCCATTGCATTTTCCAAGTCCAAAAACCATACATCACAAGAAAACTAAAAGTGCTTAAACTGACCTCATATCCCATAAAAGTGATTTCCCATTGCACTGCAAATGGCTTTCCCAGGACGAAACCTCCGACTGTACGACAATAACCATGTCGAAAAGTGCCTTTGCCTGATAATGTTTGTCAACTAACAAAGGTTCTGAATGAATGAACCAAAATATTGGAACTTCGAGCGTAGAACTACGAGGAGCATTTGTCCCTGCAATGTCCATAACCAAATGAATACTGGAAAAAGAGTGTATGGATCACTGCAGTATAATTCTACTCAAAAAATAAAAATAAATAATCATAAGAATAATAATAATAATAAAACGTTTGACTATACTACAAAAAAAATCAACCGTCACATGAGTTGAGTCGTCATCAGAAAATAAAATTCATAAAATACATGCATTGAAAAACTAAATGTAGTGCATAGAGTCTACTTCTTCTTTGTTGATATCTTTAGTCCACGCATTTCAATCAACTATTCTCATACAACAATTGCATGATTTTATTATGTTTAATTGTCAAGAAAATTCATGGGATAATTAAGTCCTAGTAGGTGATGACGATGACTTTAGTGTTATTCTTTTTTTATAGAAAACGTATTATTCATTTTTTTTTGAAAAGATCACAAACAATTTCATTAAGAGAATGAAAAGGAGTACAATAAGATAACAACACCCGAAGGGAAGTAAAGAAGAAAAGAAAAACAAAACTGAATACTAAAGAAGACTAAGAAAACAGTTAGCAAAAAATTCCAGTAGGCTACGCAGAGCCAAGGGAAAACGTAAACTAAAACAGCAGATATTATTAAAGATAGGAGTCCAGATTGTTAGATAAATCTTGTACGGAAATAGAACAAAATGCACTGGACAGAGAGCTCCAATGATATGCATTAAGCAGAGCGCGCTCAAGTTTGACTTCCCAAGATGTTGAAACGTTGTCGAAGATCCGTTGATTGCGCTCCCACCAAATTTCGTATAGGATTGATTTTGATATATTGGCCCATAGGATCCTGGCCTTTTTTGGCAGTCTTGGACCCTTTAAAAGGCTGATGACATTCTCTTTGCAATCATTTGAAAACACCCAACTGACTTTAAATTTCATAAAGAACTTTGACCAGCAGGGACCTGAGAAGGGGCAGAGGAAGAATAGATGGGATGGAGTTTCAAAATCAAGACGGCAGAGAGGGCAAGACGAAGGAGAGAGCGCATGGTTGGGGAGTTTGAGTTGTATCCTGTCCGCAGTGTTTATGCAACCATTAATGAGGATCCAAGAAAGGATTGACACCTTTTTGGGACATTTGGTTTTCCAAATTTGTTTGAACAATAACTTATCCATTGTTGTCGAAGAATCCAAATGCCTTGAGAGGGATTTTACTGAGAATTGTCCTTTGGCTTCAAGAGGCCAAATCAGTTTGTCATTTGCAGAAGTCACTGACTGTCGAGAAATTACAGAGAGAAAGTTGATGAGTTCCCTTTCTTCTTCTTCAGTCAAAGATCGCCTGAAATTGATGTTCCACGAGAGAGAGTTTGAATCCCAAAAAGATGCCACTGAGCCTTCTTTAACCATTGAGATATTGAAAATTCTTGGGAATAGCTGTTTGAGGGTAGAGCTGGCTGCCCAAATATCTGACCAGAAATCTATTCTTAGGCCATTACCTAACTGAAGCTTTGAGAGGTGATAATTCTTCTTCCACAGTAAGGATATATGGTGCCAGGGACTTTTAAGACTAGAGTGTCTCTTAGGGTGGGTGTGCCAATGGAAGTTGGAGAGACCATGGATGCTAACAATAATCTGGCGCCAAAACGCATCCGGTTCATGAACAAACCGCCAACCCCATTTTGAAAGCAAAGCTTCATTTTTGTATCGAATTGACCCAATGCCCAAGCCACCAGCTTGCTTGTTGATAACCAGATGACTCCATCGCACCAGGTGGTTGATAGAGCTACCCTCTTTACTTCCCCAAAAGAACTTTCTGATCAAACTTTCTAGCTTAATCGCTACCGCTGATGGTATTTTGAAGACGGATAGGTAATAGATGGGAACATTAGCCAACACTGAGTTACAGAGAGTCAGTCTTCCTCCTCGAGAGAGATTATATTTTGCCCATCTATCCAATTTCTTGTCAATTCGATCAAGAACTGGCTGCCAGAATGATGCTGATCTTGGATTCCCGCCCAAAGGAAGGCCCAGATATGAGAAAGGTAAATTCTCAACTTTACAGTTCAACTTTAGTGCTAAGGCTGCAATTTCAGGTTCACAAATGTTAAGACCACAGAGGGATGATTTTTCCCAATTGATTTTCAAACCAGTGCACCACTCGAATAACTGGATTAATTGTATTAAGGAGGACACCATATTGTAGTCGTATTTGCAAAATAAAAGTGTGTCATCTGCGAATTGGAGTAGAGGGAGGTGCGTGTTGTCAAATCCCACCTTGAAGCCCTCCAAAATCCCCTTTGAGTGTGCCTGTACTACCAAGGCACTGAAGACTTCGCTGACTAAGAGGAAAAGGAAGGGTGAAAGAGGATCTCCCTGTCTTATTCCTCGGGAAGCTGAGATTCTACCTTTTGGTTGGCCATTGATAATTACTGAGAATTTAGAGCCGTATATGCATCCCTTGATCCACTGAATCCACTTCGAGTGAAATATCCTACTCGCCATTATCTCAACAAGGAGATCCCAATCCACACAATCAAAGGCCTTCTCCAAATCCAGCTTGAGGATCCACCCAGCTTTCTTTTTTTTTCTGTAATCTTCTACTGCTTCGTTGGCTATTAGAATAGGATCTAAAATTTGTCGATTGTGGATGAAGGCACTCTGAAATTTTGAGACTAGAGATGGCATTACAGCCTTAAGACGGTCAGCCAGCACCTTGGCTAAGATTTTGTAAATTGAAGTTGTGAGGCTTATTGGACGAAAATCTTTTACTGATGTAACTTCCTCTTTTTTTTCGAATAAGGCAGATGAAGTTCTCCTTGATTCCTGAGTTGAGATGGCCATTTTCGGAAAATTCAGCAAACAATTTGATGAAGTCATTTTTGAACAGAGACCAAAATTCAATGTAGAACTCTATGGTGAAGCCATCTGGGCCCGGCGCCTTGTTTTTCCCAAGGGATTTTATAGCAGCAAGGATTTCTTCAGCCGAGAAGTGCTTGATCAAATTGGAGTTTTCTGAGTCAGATACAAGGTTCCACTCTAAGTTGCAAGGTAAAGTTCTAGCCCTTGGTAATTTTGAATATAAAGTGCTGAAGAAGCCAACAACTTCTTTTTCAATATCTGCAGGTTCTACCAAGAGTCCTGAACTATTGTAGATGGATGAGATGAAACCTTTCCTTCTTTTCGCTGCTAGGAATCGATGAAAGAAGCCAGTGTTCTCATCTCCTTCTTTTAGCCAACATAGTTTACTTTTCTGAATAAGATTTCTCTCTTCTGATATATATAGATTCAGTAGTTCACATTTAGCGTCCCGCCATCTTGTTTCCTCATTTGCAAGTAAAGCACAAGATTCAGATTTCGCCTCCAACCTTTCAATTTCGCAGACTAAAGTTTGTTCAGCAAGTCTTGTTTGAGCTGAGTGATCAAAGTTCCATAGTTTTAGAGCAGTTTTAAGTTTGCGAAGTTTCGAGAGAATAATAAAACCAGCTCATCCATATGAATTATCATTTTTTAAAACAGAGACTATGAGGTCTTTACAAGCTACATTGGTCATCAAACTATTATAAAATCGAAAAGGGGATGGACCCCATTTGAAGGAGCCCGCTTCCAATAACAGAGGAGAGTGGTCTGAGATGATTCTGACTTGTCGAGTTACCCGAGAGTTGGAGAACAAAGAGTTCCAATCATTTGAAATCAGAAATCGGTCTATTAGTGACTTCACTTGGTTGTTGCCAGGTTTAGACCAAGAAAATTTACCATTTGTGAATGGCACATCGGTAAGGTTGAGGTTAGAAATCAATCGGTTAAAATCTTTCATTCCCTTAGTGATTTTTCTTGTTGGCTGTCTTTCAAAAATCCATCTAGTGGTGTTGAAATCACCTCCAATGCACCATGGTCCTTCGACATACATATCCAGGGATTCCAGTTCTTCTCAAAGATAAACTCTTTCATTGCTGTTATTTGGGCCATAAACATTGGTGATCCAGCATTCTTTTCCTTGGTAAGAGCATTTCATGGAGAGAGAGTAACCACCTTGAATGTATTCCATCACTGATATTTTACTTTCATCCCACAGAGATAATAAGCCACCTGACTTACCCCAAGATTGGACAGAAACCCAGCCAACATCTTTAGAACTCCAGATGGATTTGATGACTTGTAAGTTAACTGAAGCCAATTTTGTTTCCTGGATAAGTACGACATCCGGGCAGATTTTGATGATTGCTGATTTAATAACTGATCTTTTAGACATGTCTCCCAAGCCTCTAGTGTTCCACGAAATAATCTTCATAATCTAGCTGGGAGACAGGTTCGCCGCTGTTTTACTTGAGGTCGGGTCCGAGGAACTTGAAGCCGCAAGAGTTTACAATTTCTTTTAAATTTGAAGGAATTAAAACTCCATCCACTGAGGTGTCAGCTGGAGGGCTGGGGAACTGACTATTGCATTGGTTGTTGCTGATATCTTTCCTTTGTTGATCAACCGACAGAGAAGGCACTTCGAGTGTAGGGTCAGAATCCTCGCTACTAATGCTTATATCAGAATCCGCCTCAGAGTCATAGTCTGTCTTGTAATGTTCCTTGGATTCAGAGTTGATTGGGTCTGAGTTGGAAACGGCTCCTCGTACTAAGGTAATCCCTGATGATAAGGTTGGCTGCTCATCTTGGAGAATTACCTGGGTAAAAGATGATGGTTGGTTCATGGTTCTGGTGATATTGGAAGGATTTGATATTAAAGAGGTGCAGAGTAGCTTAGTTGTGTCAGGGTTTGCCTTCTTTTTGGGGGTTCGAGAATAAAACAGAGGGTATGGCTGGATTGAGTAAGTCTTTGTTGAGGTGGAAGTCGAAAAGACTCTAGGTGACATAATTCCGAAAGTAGTGTTGGAAGTAGGGGGAGCTGAAGGGTAGTCGGTAGGCTTGTCTGTTTCATTAATAGTGACAGACTGGTTTGGGATGGAAGCCGAAGGGTCAAATGGAATTTCACTGGAGAGGGCCTTTTTGCTCTGTTTCCGGTTGTTTGGCTCCTGGAATATACTAGCCGCGGCAAACGGATTTCGTGCAATGCTGACGTCATTCGTCGGAGGTTCACGGAACCGAGGAAGAAGTTCGTTGGCGACTGGGTCCAGACCTTCATCGATCATCACCTGTTGAATTCTTGATAGGTCGATGGGGTTTGTGATCTTATTTGAGAACAGGTTCGAGTGGTGATGAACATAATTAAATGAATCATATGAATCAATATCCCCAAAATGTAAGAACATGCTACCTCTGCCTTCTTTACTGACTTCGATGGTTGCCGGAATAATGCCACATTGGTTCATTTTCACCTTGATTTTAGCCTGAGTGATATTGATCAGGTTGAGAGTTTCTGAACTGATTTCTTCCAATCCTCCAAAGAAGCTTCCAATGGTTTCGAAAACCGGACGGGACCAAAAGTCCAATGGTAAATTTGAAATTGAGAGCCAACCGCCATAGCTTTTCTTGAATTTTGGTCTGCTATGAAGTTCTGAAGACCATCTCTCAAGTTTCAGATGAAACTTCCCATATTGTTGCCAGCGCCCATGAGTGGGGAATAAAGAGTATTGCTCCTTTTCTTCCAGGCTAATGAGACCATTATCAACATACATTGGGTTAATAATGACTTTAGTATTAAAGGATTCAGACAGGGTATTACTTATTTCCATCCAATTATCATGAGCAAATACTTTTGAAATTACCCACAGGTTTTTAAAATCCATTTGAATCACCTCTGTATTTTTCATAACCCAGTATGAGTTACTATCTTCACTCATATTGCTTGAGCTGGTAGACAGAGGCTCGAAACTGTTCGAGTACGAGGGCAGATCAGCAGGACTGCTCCTTGGTTGCGTCTGAGCCTTTCTGTAAGAATGTGGGGAGTGTTTCGGTGACCGGAAAGTCTGGGAGCGATCACCCATTCTTGACTCCCGAGGACGCTGCTGTGGTACGAAAAGGTCGTGTTCCGAGATAAATTCGTAAACCATTTCCCAGAGATTCTTTATTCCAGATTTGTCGTGCATAACCGGAAAGTGTATAACTTGTTTCGACCCCCTCCTGGGCCAAAGGACACAACGGCACAACAACATTTCATTTTTCCGAAGCTTGCTGACAGACAGCATTCCGGATTCATCCCTGCATGTCTGGTTGAAGTATTTGCCTATAGGGTCTTGAATGAAGTGAACAAGGGTTTGTTCGAACCAGAGCAACAGAGCTCGTGAAAGGGTCATGGACTTTCCATAGGTCATATCGACAAACCGGAAAACCGAGTCGTCTTTGTACAGACGAAAGCATTCGCCAGCAATCCAGCACTTTGTAAATTCCATGTTGATAGCAAGAAGATAAAGAAACGGGGGAAGAAGGAAGCAATGGTAGTAGGCGATGATCGGAGCAGTCGAACAAGGAAGAAATAAATAGCAGAAGAATCAGAAATAACTAACCTGAAGAGTGGGAGTTAATCTGAAGTGACAAGAGTGGTTGAGAGAGGGGACTGGAAGGTCTGAACGTGGCGGAGGATCACAGAGCTGATGAGATAGTGTAGAGACTTGGTTGACGGTCTGAAGGTCGAGACGTGGCGCGGGGAGAGCGGACGGCCGGCGAGTCGAAGCTTGGACGAATTCCGTTTCCGACGGGGGCCCCACCGGGCGAGAGAGAAAACATTTTTTTTAGCCCGTTCAGAATAAAACCAATTTTCTGTTGGTTCTTCTGATAATGAAACTATAAAAGGTTCTCTATTTGTTTAGCTCTTTTTCCCTCTTCGCTTTTGTTGAACTGCAAAGTCATCTTCCACTATCTGAGCCATCATCATTTTCGCCGTCAATCCTATAGGTTGTAATTTCCTCAGCTCACTCTGAATTTCCTCTCTCAGCCTGCTTTCAAATTTTCCCTCGAAGACTTCCTCATTCAGCTCTTTCATACCCTTAGCACACCTCTCAAACTGTCTCCGGTACTTCTTCACTGACCCTGTCTGTTGAAGTTTCATCGACCGAGTATATCTACCACCCTCTAACGTCGGCTGAAAACGGCCCAACAACCGAGCTCGGAATTCCTCCCAACTCACTACCGGGCAACTATCCTCATCGTACTGTTGCCAATCCAGTGCCTCACCTTCTAAGCACATGATGGCAGCCTCGACTTTCTCCCTCTCGGTCAACCTGTTCACCATAAAATATCTTTCTACCTGGTGTACCCACCCGATCGGGTCTTCCCCATCATCACCCTTGAAAATGGGTATCTCAAGTTTCCTAAGCCGCATATCAAAACCCGAGCGGCCCTGCCTGCGAACCACCCCCATCGAACCAGCCGCCTCGGTCTGCGCCCCAGCCTCGTCGGCCCATGCCCGGAGCCTCAGCCCAGGCCGCGCCAGTCCCCCCTTCGGCGCCACTGCCCAGATCTGCGGCGCCGTGCCTGGCCGCGCCCCCGACCCTCGCGCGCAAGATACCGCCCGCGCCAACCCCAGACTGGTCGTCGCCATCTGTCGCGCCCACACCCGCGCGCGCCGTGCCGACAGTCGTGCCCCTCCCTGCGCGAAACTCGCCGTCGCCCGCGCCCACCAACGTCGCGCGTTCGTCGGCTCCACACGCGCCCCACCAGGCGGCGTCCGCCTCGCCCACGATTTCCCCGAACGACCGCTTGCCCCGGTCTACAGTGACCGACGCTTCTCCAGGCGCCATCGACCCCTGACCTTCTTCCCGCAACTGTGGAAACTCCTCCCGTATCAGATCGAAGTCAGATTTTTGCCGTTCGTCCGCTTCTGCGAACTTGGCTAACATACTCTCCTCGATTGCCTCCTGCTTCGCTACAACTCCCGCTACATTCTCTTCCAACGTCGTCATTCTCCCTTCCATCTTGCCCACCATCGGCCAAGATCGTGCTCTGATACCAAATTGATAGAATCCGGTTAGCCACCACTGTTATTAACTGCTAAGGACATTCAAGAGGCCTTAGAACTCTCCCAATTTCTCCAAGAGATTACAGATCTAATTTTCTAACCCTAACCCTAATTTTATGAAGCTTATATACCTCTCCCTATTCAACACTAACTTCCAAATTAGGAAATAATTATAATAAGTCTTTACGGAAATAAAAAACATTAAAGAAGAATAAAAACATTTAAAAATAACATAAATAGGGATTCGCTCTCCTTGAACCGGATCGTTGCCTTTCGCCTTATTTTTACGAGAATACACTCGTACTGCCGGAGTCGTATCAGAATGATAAGAAATGAATGATTATAAATGATTGGTTAGAAATGAATGATTATTTTTAGTGATTAGAAACGAGTGATTAAAAATGAGTGATTATTTTGAGTAATTAGGAATGAGCGATTACAATAACTCGTTTGGATGTGATTGTTTAAAGAGAAATTGTAAAAACTCATTTTTAATATCTTGTTAATAATGCGAAACAAACATCTCCTTGAGCTACTATCTTGTTTGTTGGTATAGCTTTTGGAAAAAAGATCGGTTAGTGGATAGCGTACAACATAGTTCCACTTGCAGTATATTTCTCACGTTTCTAAACCCACAAGTGTTGTGAGTGTTTGTTGATATCATTAAGTATACTCCAACCTATCAACTTAAGCTTTTGACTTGAGTAATGGTTTAACATATTTCAACATGGTATCAAAGTATGAAATTCTAAGTTTGAGTCTATACAAGTTCTTTCCTCTCCATTAAAATTGAATTCCACTTTTAGAAATTATTTCTCGTGTTGGTTGATATTATTAAATCTACCACAACCCATCAGCTTTAGCATTGGGTTAATCGGTAATTAAAAATAATTCAACAATATTTTAAGAATGTAGGAAGTCCTCCCTGTTGGGAGTATGTGCAGTGCAGCATGTTAAAGAAGGTTGACAATTCAAAATTACAGTTGCACCTTTTCTATCTTTGTGTTGCCTGTTATTTCAATGCAATAGCAATATTTCCTAAGCTACATGCAAATGATCTTCTTCACATGTAATGTTCAGGTCATTATGAGAGGCCTCCATACAATGACAATACTATAAGATCTATATACCACGTTCGTGAATACGATGTTCAGAAGCTTATGCAAGTTGAGGAGCCCATTGACATTTTTCTTTCCCACGATTGGCCAGTTGGCATCACTGATTATGGAAATTGGCAGCATGCAACTTGTCAAGTTTAAACCATTTTTTGAGAAAGAGGTAGCTAAACATGTCGCGATATTATCGCTTACCCAGCCACTTCCAAAAGGGCATTCATAGTAGTTCTCTACATAATATAAAGTGCTTTTACATACATATACATTCTTTGATTGTTTCTTTGGTGCATGATTTCTTTTACTATCATTTTGAGGGCATCCACCTCTGACATAAATTTCTATGTTGTGATTAAATTTGTACATACTTGATGTGAAAAGTATTAGATCTTAGTAACTAACTTACCTACTAAGATCCTAGTAATAAATTTGATTAGCACTTTACAGAGATGTAAAGTAAATGTTAGAAGAGGATTGTATCTAGTGCTGTTAGATTTCATAAAAGCCTTCTGAAATTTGAAAGTTGACATGTCCTGGATTAGCAACTAGAGAATCTGGAACCAGAAAGCTGGTATAGATTATAATTCCTGCAAAGCTTCAACTTTAAGATAAAAAGAAGGCGCAAGTAAAGTGAACCTATAGTTGTCAATGAACAGAGGAACTAGACTTCTATCTCTTAACAGACAGAAGGATCCAATTTATTAGCTATAGAATGTTCCCTGGAAGAATTTAAACTTTATCATGTTCCAAATAAAATATTTTTAACTTTCTGATATGTTTATCGACTGATTTTGACCTTCTTACTGATTGTGTTTTCAAGGTGTATCTTCATGATAATTTATGTAGTTGAATTTGAAATGTCAGATTCAGGAAAGAAGTCTTGGGAGTAAGGCTGCAGCTGAGTTACTGGAAAAGTTGCACTGTAAGTTTGCTGCTCTTGTTCAACATGGTGAAGGTGGCCCTTTGACAAAATTTCTTGCTCTTGCTAAGTATCTTCCTAACCGCAAGTTTCTACAGGTATGGAATTTCTTAATAGACCGTAATTAGTAATCCACAGGGTTCCTTTTTTCATCTTTGCTAGATGCTGGTAATTTTAAAGCTTCAACTGTGGGCTTGTGGTTTTGTAGGTTATTGAGATTGAAGCAGAGCCTAGACCTTACGAGATTCATTATGACGAGGAATGGTTAGCAATAACACGAAGGTTCAATGAAATCCTCCCTTTGACAGCAAAAAATGCAAATTATGGATGCGTATACTTTTTGTGAAGGTTCGATTGGATAATACGACCTTCCTTCCGTTCTCATTTGTGGGCTATTGGTAGTATGGTTGTGTAACCCCTTCATTTTGTAATATCAGAAATGTAAAGCTTCAAATGCAAGATTGTCGACAATGGGTCCAAAGCAGGTTTTTAAAGAAAGAGGAATGAAACCTTTTGAGTTTGTTCAGGCTGTTCCTTGTTATGATCCAACAAGATCCGTCTCCAACAGTCTGCTTGCTGCTAATTCATATATATATATATAATAATTATTTTGGTCAAATCCGTGCAAGTAGAAATCTTATAGACGTCTATTGCCCCATGCACGGGTGCAGATAGTCGATTTTGTTCTTATGATGTGCAAGTTCTTGCCAAATGATGAATGGCTGTTTAACTTGGATCTTGTGTTCTTTATCTAGTTCACTCTGGTGGTTAACAGGGAGAGTAATTTCTATTTTCAAGGTCTTGATTATTTTCAAGGTCTTGAATCTTTGCTGAAGCTTCTTGAACTTCCTTCTCTTCTTGATGACATGCCAGAATCTGCTGGAACATCTGGTAGTTCTTATTCCTTTCTCAGATTGAACAAATTCTGCAACACCAGGAGAATTGCTAGAGAGAAATCCTAGTTATCATATATTTTTCTCAAGAAAAGAAATACAAAACTAAGACTCAATATATGGAGTATGAGTATGAAATAGAGTTCATACAGATTTAACCAATCACTTTAACAGAGATAAAGCTGTACAACTAACAGCTAAGTTACAGCTCATACAACTGATTTAATAAACTCTTATTCATGAATAAACATTTAATAAACTGGCGGAGACATGCTAAATAACACTTGTTTTTAATGAAATAACTTAAATAGAATATAAGCGAGGTACCCGAAAAACAATAAATAATATGAAAAATCTATACTAAACATGTCTCAAAACTAGGTTCATGCTTTAAACTGTAAATCAAACTATAAACTTAAAACCCTAATGCAGCTTGTCCATGGTCACATCAGCTTCAGCTCAGCCATCTCGGTTCACATGTATATACCAGGAAAGATTCCGCAATGTAAAGGGTGAGTTCGCGAAAACTCAATAAGGGATCCCAGCACGAGATCCAACAATAACACATAAATAATCAGAGAAACGTAAAGTAACGTGATTACATAAATGTCTTAAACATTAATTCTAACTCAATCTTTATCTCAACAATGAAACTCATAGCTTTATCATTAACTCGATCTTTATCTTTATCACAAATCTCTATCTTTAAACTTGGTAACCTATACTAGTGTGAGAGCACCTCGACGAGCCGAAAAAATTTGGTTGCCGCCAAACTTCAAACACTCGTGCGAAAGGGTGGATCAAGGACCCTCCGCAGTGGGATATCTCCCGACTCACACTCTTAGCACGACACCTGGGAAAAGTCAAGCGAACTCTGTCATACATTTGTACCCTTTATTATTTATACTGTACCCTAGAAATAGGCAAGGAATTGATCTAGGTTCGATTTTATGATGGTTGTAAGGTCTGAGACAAGGAAAACAATAACATCCAAAAGTTTTGAAGAGTTTATAATCAGGTTTCTGTCCAAATAACTGTTCTAACTGAGGAAATTTATGGACAATTGTTGGTAATCGATTGATAAGATGAACGCCAGTCGAAAAAGCATCATCCCAAAATTCTAAAGAAAGTGAAGCTAGAGACAAGAGAGTAAGTTCCATGTCTACAATTTGTCTGTGTTTTCTGTAACAGACCGGGTTTTCGTTGTCACTTACAAGGTCAGTTTTGTACTTTAAGGGCTTACCGGGAATCCCGGAAGTCATTTTAGAATTTATTTTGGATT
>JBBMEG010000005.1:2659999-2673838 GCA_037832605.1 Cyclanthera cordifolia | reverse complement strand
AACAAAAACTCACCAAAATCACAACTAGTAATATGCTTTATTAAGTTACTGACATAGTTCCTAACAATTGGTTATTTCCATATAAGTTATTTCCATATAAGTTATTTCCATATTGGGTATTAACAATTATTGATCTAGGAGATTTAGACCATATATTGTACCCCTTTCCTTATTTGTATATTGAGGTTTTCTCTTTATAAAAAACCTTATTCTAATTGAATAAATATAGAGTTTTGCCCTCTAATTTTACATGGTATCAGAACAGGAGGTCCTGAATTCGAATCTCTACCGTGTCGTGTTCCTCCATTTAAAATTAATTCCACTTGTAGGCATTTATCGAACTTCTAAGACCCACAAGTGAGGGGAGTGTTAGTTGATATAATTAAATTTACCCCTTCCTACCAGCTTAAGCTCTTAGGTTGATTGGTGATTTATATAATTCAACACTAACATTTTAAACATACACATGTTGATCACACTTGGCAATGTGGGGGTAAATTGTTCATTTGTTTCTTATAATATGAATATGAAAATTAAAAGGGAATTTATTGGGCGAAGTTGCTGCTTCTTGTGGTTTTCTTCAGAGTTGAGTTTGATGTTGATGGGGCTTTTGGTTGTTTGTTTCTTCTTTGGCTTTTGTGCATTGTGGTGTGCAGATCATTCCAAGTGAATAACTACAAAAAATCTTGGTAACTGAAGCCAAAAGGGAAGTGTAGGATTTAATGAGAATTCAAACATCGTCAAGATTTTTTCACCCCCTCTAAAGATTATATTATTTCTCACCCCAAAGACGCCACAAAGTACACACAACACCACTCACCCCAAAGATGCCACAAAGTACACACAACACCACTTTGCATAAAAACTCCCATTATCATAAAAGACGTGAAATTTTATGATCATTCTTCTCCAATCACTTTGTCTTCCCAACTCAAAGTCAAACTCCGTGCAATTTTATGATCATTCTTCTCCAATCACTTTTTCAGACCAACTGAAAATCAAACTCCTTGAAAAACTGATTCAACACCTTTGTGACCATCTCGCAATGCCGAACAAGATTGTCGACCTCCCGCCCTCCCACGTTAGATGCAACATGACAGCTCAATAGTCACGAGGGATGACTAATTAGGGAACCTTTCTCAAAACCTTGTCTAAGGAGTACCCTTACCATAAAGAACCTAATAAGTAAAAAAACCTAACCTTCTTCAAAATTTTCTTCCTAAAAAGACAAATTGACTCCCACATAAAAGGAAAAGGAACTAACCAGATAGCTAAAGAACGAATGACAAGGAAAAAAAAACCTTGCTAGGCTTAGACCAACAAACATCTCTACACCTTGAGAGAACGAAAATCACCAGAAAGTCAATGAGATCAACAAAATTGAGCATCTCCCTAAACATACACTAGAAACTCAAAGAGAGAAGGAAAAAGTCAAAACTTTTGCACATAGCGACCTTCCATAAGAAAAAATGGAACAACCAAGGGAAAACCGAAGGAAGAGAAGTGTCCCCCACCCATGAAGAATTCATCCAGTATGCTTTGTATAACTGGTGTTCTTTTTATTACTACAAAGTCTCTAACCTTTTTGGGTGTTCCTTTTACCTACTTTTGGTCCACCCACATTCAACAACTTTAGAGTTCCTTCAATTCAGAACAGGTTTTTCAAAATTGTTAGAGATATCATCATTCAATTAGGGTTTTAAAACAAGTTAGGGGCTTTTTTTTTTTAGCCGGGAAATCGAAGCTTTGCTCCACTATACTGGGATAACCACGCCTGTCATAAAGCCAGGCACTGGGAGACATCAAAGGAATGGAGACACGGAAGGTGTCTACAAATTAACATCACAGTGGGTCTCGAACCAGGGACCTTAAGGGAGCATATCTTCAAAGCCAAAACCTTCAACCACCGTGCCACCCCTTGAGGACTCTTTACTATAATTTTATGTTCTTAATTATGATTTCCACGAAGGATTAGGACTTTGTTTAGAGTTTCCTTATAGGATTAGGACTTTCTATAGAGTTTTCTTATAGGATTAAGACTAAATTCAGGGTTTCCAAGTAGGATTAGGACTTGTATGTTTACTCTCATGAATAAGATACAATGACTATTCATTCTCAATCTCAATTACATGGTATCAATTACATGGTATTAAAGGTTTTTAGGATTCAAGAGTGTCGCCGCCGCAACTCGTCGGAGCCATTGGATCTCGCTGGAGTTTTTCGACACTTCCTGCACCAAAAAAGCTCATTCATCAATCTATCCCTATGCACATTTCGGGCCCACTCTGAGGAGCGTGTGAGCCTCACGCACGGCAACCATGTACCAGAGCGTGAGCACGTGTAGTATCCTTCACCCCCTTGGTTGGGCTTTTCTCAACTTGATGTATTTGTGTTGTTAGTTTCTTTGTTTCCGGCCATTTTAGCTTTGGGTCTGATCAATAAGAGTTTTTTAGCGTTGTCCTCAGCTTCCATGACATTTTAGTTAAGATTCAGCATGTATATTGGTTTCTCTATGGGCTTCTTCTTCAAAAGCCTAGCAGGTTTCATCTTTTAGCAGATTGTTTCAAACGGGGAAGCTGCTTTCTACCTCTTTTCCTTAGCTATTCATTGTCTTCCCAGTCTTGAGTGGCTTTTTTTTCGTCTTTTTTTCTTCTACTTATTGTATCTTGTATTTTCTCCTCTTCATTTTCTCTCTCTTGTTCAAGAAAAAAAATAGATTTCACTTAAAGCCAAACATAAGAAGCAAAAAAAAAGAAAATACCTCTTTAAGAAAGTTTATCTCCGATTCAGACAAACCTTTCCTGCAATAATATTAGAATAATCAATAATAAAACAGAAGAATCTGGAAATACCATAATATCTCTCATGTTTCAACAGATCAACATTTGACAAGTTTCATTTCACAAACCTCTCTTCATTCTTCAAACCATTTACATTTTTGCATTCATTTGATTGTAATGGTGCGAGTCATAAACTATTTAAGTTGCTTGCATGATTTGAACGTAGGTATACTATATACAGCACCCAGAAAAAGAAAAAAAAAACAAAAACAAAAGGATTCTATGTCAAGTCAAAACTGGAAGACTCAACTCATTCTAACAATGGTGCCTAAAACTATTAAGATTTAGTATACAGTACAGAGTTTCATTATTTCTAAGAAGAAACCTTTGAATTTCATTCATGAATGAAACGGAGAAATATGAGTAAAACGCTCCCATCAACCATTACAGGAAACATTTCCCATCCAATTACACCCAATAAAGAGTATTAAAGATAACCAAATCTATACAACTATTAAAGGCAGCTGATCATTGAAATCAGCCCATTTTTTCACACCAAAGAGTTCAAAAGAAAGTTCAGTTAATAGCAAGTCAGAGAGTATTCTTGATCTCCATGAACGGATGATCCAAAAAAATAGATATCATAGTAACATGAATTATTCCCAGATGAACAAGTTGAAAATATAAAATGTTGCCAACCACTGATAGTCCATAAGAGGGGGGAAACAAATTCCAGAAGTTGAGAAATTGCCGCTTAATAGTGATTGAACAGAGAAGGAGCCAAGGGAGACTAGCTTCCATATGCAACAATCAACTCTAGTAGATAAATAAACCGAGCTGAGTTCATGAGATAAAGAGGAAAATTATGTGATCTATTCTTCTTTAAGATGCCTTCTGAGACTAAGATTCCAGTACCTAAGAGATGGATCCCAAGATTCCTTCACTGTCAAGTTCTTGTTTGATGCAATCTCGAGAATAAGGGGAAATTGACTTTGAAGGGGAGACTCATCAATCCATGTGTCCCTCCAAAAAAATGTGTCGACACCATTTCCAACCTTATGAGATATTCTTTCAAGGATTAATTAGTGCACCATGCTTGATGATAATTTCCATGGGCCCTTGCCTTAGATAGGGATTCCAAGTTCGGACTCCAACAAATGATGGCTCCATATTTTGCTTCAATAACCCTCCTCCAAAGAGCATTCTTTGCATTTAATATATCTACAAATCCATTTAGAAAGAAGGGCTCTATTTTTTTATTTCAAGCAATGGATGCCCAATGAACAATTGGCATCCCATTTGACAAGGTGTAAGCCTTTTTCAGCATTGCCTCTACACAGGATTTGGGAGTGGAGGATTTGAACCCGTAATATCATGGTCAATAGGTATACATTGATGTCGCTGAGCAATGGCTCCTTTTCATCTATATAGGAATTTACGGATCCTTCCAATTTTGAAGAAAACTTGGTGGCATCAAAAAAAAGTCACATATAATAAAGATGAGAGATTTGCTAATGTAGCCTAAATAAAAGTTAGCCTCCCTCCTTTTGATATGTGGCTATTTTACAGAAGAGAGCTTCTTTTCAAAATTTCCTGTCATACTATCCCAAAAAGAAACCCAGCTAGATCTCACATTCAAAGGCAAGCCTAAGTAGAATGAGGGCCAAACTCCAATTGTGAATCTGAATTTAGTACCAAGCTCAAATAACTCATGATCAAATAACTCAGTACCAAGATCAATAACAACCTTCCAAATTTCAAATTCAGTAAAATATTCCTTCATCATTCTAGCTTGCATCGGAGAGATAGGCACCCATGAGAGTGATCCATAAGGGATCATGCTGCTACATTGCTTGGTATATAAATTCTTATAGCATTCTTTTCTCTCTCAATAACCTAATTGTTAATGAGACTAATACCAATTGATGATAGAAGTTCTCCGATAGAATTTATCCTTTGTTCCAACCGCATTTTGTTTCTACGCCATTTCTTCTTTGACAGCAATGGCTAATAACTGGGCTTTAATAGAATGTTTTTGTTGGATTTGCACAAGCTACAAACTGCTAGTTTCTTCAATATTATCCAAGATAGCAAGTTCAAGAGATAATTGATCTTTTTTGTCAGTAATATTGCCTAATATTCACCCCTTTGAGGGATTTGAGCTTGTGGATAATATTATGACCGACCCAACCTCTCATAGGAGTATTGAGCCACCAATACTTCATCATAGGCAGAAAATCTTTATGTGATAGCCATATGTGGAGCATAAAGGGTGTAGGATCCCATTTCTGTATGGCCACACATAATTGGATGGTGAAATGGTCTAATGTAGGACAATCTAGTCTTCTGGTCTGTATTTTAGTGAAACGGTCTTGAAATTCTTCGTTAAAAAGGAACTGATCAAGTCTAGATAGAGTTGGAGGGTCTCTAAAATCAGACCAAGTATACAACTCATTCATGAGAGGCAAGTCCACCAGAGAATGCTTTCCAATGAATTCATTAAAAATATTCATGTCAGATGATGGTCTTCTGTGAACCGACTTTTCAGATGTCCATCTCATGGTATTGAAGTCACCACCTAATATCCAGAGATGATGGTCTCCTATGAACCGACTTTTCAAATGTCCATCTTATGGTATTGAAGTCACCGCCTAATAAAGTCTTCTACAAAGAGTTGCAAGCTTCTTTAGTTAATGCCGAAAAACAAGGGTGCATTTGATTCTAGATGGCTATATATCCCTGTTAACCAGAAAGAATAACAATCATCCATAGCTTTATTAGGAGTTAGAGAATACGTACCTTTTTTATCTCTATAAAAGAGAAGTCAGGGTCGTTTCAATGAATCAAGATGCCTCCCGATGCCCCCATATAGTCCAGCAAGGTCCATGCACTATCACAAGCACTCCAAAGTGTTTTAATAAACTCTATCAAAGATGGAGTCTTGGTTTCTTGGAGAATAACCATCGAAGAATTGTGTTTAAGGATTGTGCTTTTCATTTCACCATGGCCCTTTTATCTTTACATCCCAAGCCTCTAACATTCCAAGATAGGAAAATCATGTAGTATCAACGGCCCACCCATTTCATTGGCACTATAGAGCATGTCATAATTGATAGAGGAGATGAGATTGATGACTTCCTTGTAGACCTGTTCTTTTTCCGACATTCCATGACCTCCTTAGAGAGTTTTGTGGGGGAGAGGAAGGATACTCAATCCCATAGTGCGAAGCCAAGCAATGATAATCTCTAATTACGCGGATGGATGTATTGATGGATCAAATTGATGTTTTGATCGCTCCTGGTAATAAGTTATGGATGTAGTCATCGAATAAGGAAGAGAAATGGGAGGGTAAGATATCTGTAAAGGGGTAGGTTCAATATTGGAGGCCAAAAGAGTTTATGATGGATAAAGGGAGGACAATTAATGATATGTGTCAGATAGATTGTTAGGTGTATGGTTTGTAGTGTATTTAATTCTAGGTATAAAAGTAATTGGTTTTTGGTTTAGTTTAATGGGCAAGTGCGATTTTTTTAGGAGATGGCTTTGTTCGTACAGAAAAGAGAAGAAAGAGATTTGGGTATAGTAAAATGGGGAAAGTTATTAGTCAATGGGTTGGTTTCGATTGGCCCCGGCATTAAGTTTTGTCCAATGGGAGAAAGACCCGCAAGATGGGTGATGATTCTTCGATTAGAGAGAAAATCCAAAACTTATTACCAGCCGTGTTTTCAAGGTCATCGCCTTTCCTCGCCATTTTGTGCCTGACATCGCCTTAGCCTTAGGTCAAAGTGTGCGCCTTGTTAAAGTTCTATTTATTTATCAATATGCTAATTTAATACCCACGAATAACTTAGAATTAGCTCATGAATAAGTCCAACAACTATGTGAAGTCTCTATAAAGGATATTGAATTTGTTTAATTGGTATTACAAATATATATATATATATATACACACGCGTATGTTTAATTTCTATTGCAATTATTTGATGTAGAATATTTGCTTTTTAATACTTTCAGTTAATTTTAATTTTTTATACAAATAATAACTTAATATGTATAGTATATCTTATAATAACATAATTTTTGTGGTTTACTATTCTTTTACTTTTTACTTTTAAGTATTATTCTGTATGAATTTGAAATTTCATGCGAATAAAATATGTTTTATATATCATTTATGCTCAGTATATTATTTATATATGCATTTATTTTTTGCGTCTCTCTTCACTCAGGCCTCGCCTTTTGTCGTATCTTGTTTTGAGGTGATCAAGGAGAGTATCGTCTTGCGCTTTTGAAAACACTGATTACCAACAAGGTTGATGTGGCCCCCAAGGCCCCAACATCCGACAATGATTAGCTTGATTCAAAGAATGAAAGGCTCAAGGCTGTCCTATTTTTCAAAATTTGAGAGAGTTGATAGTACAGCCAATGGTTCCAATCGTCTTCTATCTGCTTTGGCCGAGAAACAAATCGTTCTGGCAAGTGGAATCCAAGGATTCCAGTCACAACCATGTTGAATTCGGCCATGATGAAGGAATCAACCCAGACGTCGTCGACTTCATATCTATCGATGAAAAAATTGGGTTAATGGGGCAGTCGATAAGGTTGAGTATGAAGCTAGGTTTGGGTCTGCACCATGTAAGACCTTCTCATGCTTTCCCATTGTCCAATCTTTTTTCTTTTATCCTTCTGGAGTTGTTCCCTCTCGAGTCTTACAAAGGTAGAAGAGATAAGGATCTGGTTATATGAGGCGTTTTCTTTTATAGCTTATTTTCCCTTGGTTCCATTAAATAACCGCTCGTGTAACCAGTACTAGACATTAATGGCTTTTTCTCCTTTAATACCTGATTGTAAGAGGGTTTCTCATTTCGAGGTAGGGAGTGATTTAGGTATTTATGGGTCTTAAATGCAAGTTGCTCGGTTATTGGAGGGTTTATTGTCACAACATTCTTCAATGGCTCTATGGAGGTAATCAACAATGCTTGAAAGTAATCAATGGCTCTATGGAGGTAATCAACAATGCTTGAAAGTATGCCACCCTCCTTTTTCCTCTCCCACAAGGACCACTAACTTGTTACATCTGCCATTATTATCGATCTTTGTAAACTCAGCAATTGTTCCTCTCAAGCGTGAAGCTTCTCCTCTTAAATGGTGTAGTCATCATACAGTCCTCCGTAAAAACAACTTTTGGTTCAATTTGTACAGTCAGAGAAAGGTCATTGAAAGCCACAGTGGAGATGCCCAGTGAAAGGTAACGAAATAGGCTTTGTCTCGAGTTGTCTCTATAATCCTTGCTCTGCTTCCTCTGAATCTATTGTCGATATCCACACAATAAGTCTTCATGTCTTTTAAGGGGTATTTTGGCTTCTTCGTGGTCTGATCGGCACAAAGACGGGGTAGCTCATCGAAGAAGAGTGGTAGCTTTGATCGAGGTGGTCATTGATGAAGTAACAGAACTTTTTGCCAAATTCAAGCTAGTTTTTAATTCAGTCCACTTAGAGCAAAACCATCTTCCTTTTTTGCATCCATAACACAGCACAACCAAATGTAATGATGAACCCTCCAACTGCTGATAATCTCTTGGCTAAAAAATATGAGAAAGTATAATTATGTTTACTATTATTATTTTGGTATTCTGAACTTCGAAGTTAAACCATATTTTCATACATAGTTTGAAATTTATTTAATGTGTGGCTATTTATTTCTCTAATTGGGTTGATAGTTAAATATTATTTATTAAATTGAAACTTACGATACACGATAAGTTGCAATACACGATTGATTAAAATTTGATTTCGATACACGTTTCATTTTATGAGTTTAACAACCTTGATTCTAAACTTTTTATGGATTTGATTTCCTTTAGAAGAGACCCCTGTATTGCAATACATAACAGATTCCATGGTTACTCAAGATGGACTCATGGACCATAAAAACAAAATTGCTTTCAAATTGTCTAGTTAATCTCTAATAACAGAGTTTCTCATCAAATAAAAAACCTCTAGTAACAGAAAGAGGAAAAGAAACAAAGTAAACAAAAAAAATTAACAGTAAGGATTTGTTAAGAAATTTACACACCGGTATCCATAGTTGGTTCTTTTTGCATCACGCTTGAGATTTAGAATAAAAATGTTATAAGCATTTTCAAGTTGAAGGTACTCCACAAAGCTAGTAAAAAGTACATCCATCAGGTCCACATCTACTTGCCAAAGAGAATCATTCCCATCCTCCCTGCAACCATGAGATACAATGAACAGCCCGAAGTGCCCAACTAAAGAAATAAAACCAAAGCCAAAATTGCTCAAATGGTTTCAACAATGAGAATATAATAAGACAATAAATGATAAAATTTACAATACTATCAAAATTACCCATTATCGGATACATTTTCCTTGCGAGATAAGACATTTCTTGCAAGCTCAAAGATTGAAGTAACCTTCTCACCCATTTGTATTGCATGAACAGAAAAACTGCAACATTTCAACTACATTTATCATGAGAAGATTAAGATATCGTTTTAAACTTTTTAGGCATGGGTTAAAAAGTCAAATATTTACCAACTTATGACAAACATTAAATAAAAAAATTAACTTTCTCAAAGACACGTCATCTTCCTCTCCCATAATTTACAAAGTTCATGTACAACATTACTTGTAATTTATGTGACTGACAAGGGGTAGTTGGTGCTTCAAAACTTTGTCCACGCTGATCTTGTAAAAAGGTGTGAGCACCTCCCTGACTTGTGGAACCCGTGTATGTTCAAAGATATGATCAAGTTTCATGAACCAACGTTTGAGCTCTTCTGCATGCAGCTTGAATTCTAACAAGAAAGGTAACTCTTAGAACATCACATAACAATTCAGAACCGAAGCAAAAAGTTCAACAGTAAACAAATAAATAATATGGAACATTACATACCATGGTTACCTTTCCCTTCAAATCCTACAAAAATAAAATTCACAGGAACTGGAAGGTACAGGGAATCAACCTCAAGAAGCTTCAAGTAATTTGCTATATTACCTGCGATGTAAGATGAACATGAAAACAGACTTTGAATGTGACCTTGCTGTTTTATTTTAATGGTTCTCACATCAAACTAGAGTTGAGACTTCAAGAAATTTCTTTTTTTTTAATTATTACAGAAAAAGATATGTAAGAAATTACCAAAAAATAATAATTAATTAAAATAGTATTTATACGAAGTTGAGTAACCAAAAAAAAAAGATTTTTACACCACATTAACTACAGATCTAAAAAGTAAAAACTTTCCTACGACAAACATTTCTTTCAGACTATTTTTCAACGGTCTTGGAGACTTTCTAAAATAAATTAGATAAAATAATAAATTATGTAACCCAAATAACTAAGCAAAAAGATCTCTCCATACGCCACTAATGAAGATTTACAATTCTACACATTCTTTATAAGAAGAAACACAAAAAAAATGAATGTATCAATGAGTAGAGAGAGCGAGAGCTTTTTTCCAAATGAAGGTTAGAAAACATTACAAAATAGCTTTGTATCGGCCATGAATCCGTCAATGTTGCTGGGTTATTATAGGAGTAAAGACTATTGCATTAAGTGTATCAACTTTCAAGATTTCATAAGGCTTAAAACTCTCCGAACAAGAGTTTCACCTAATAAAAATTCAAATTTCCTACCTCGCTCCACAAATGCATCTTCACTAATGTGATATGACATTTAACTAACTTCCATACACTTAACGTAACATATACATATCAAAGGACCCCAACTCTCACAATACTTACATAGACAAAACAAACACTCTTACGTTGATTTGATCCATACAATTACCTGCCTTAGTGTAGTTAACAATACTCATTTTCTCTGTGCTGGATGATTCCAAATCATCAAAATCTAAACAAATGAATAAACAATTTGTCAAAAAGAGAGAGAAAAAAAAATGTTAGCCATTATCATGATGAGAGACCATATCTAAGCTTTGAGGTAACAAATATAAGAAAGTTAGACATACCCCCACGTATGACTGTCTCACTCCAAAATCTACTCTTCTCTTTAAGGTTAAACAAGGAGAAAACAGATGATTTCCCACTTTTACGATTCCCAGGGGAAGTTGCAAAGGGTCTTGTTGCTAATAGCTACATAAAACACATGAAAGAAGTTAATAGAAAGGTATTTATAAGTTAACATGATAACTATTTCCCAGAGGTTAATATTTTATTTTAATAGAAAATCAACACTTTTCGTAGATAATAGAAAAAGTACAACTTGAAACTAAGTATAATAAACTAACCCAAATAGAATAGATGAGGTAAAAATGAGCAAAAAAGGTGTATAAGAGATCAAAAATCAAAAGCATTAGATGAATCTTTGATGACAAGAAATGATGACGCTAAGTTTAGTCGAGACACGAACAATTCCTCCAAAGCATAAAAATCTCAAGGACTGTTAATAGAATTAGAGACTCCAGGCCTAGCCAAGAACAAAGAATACAAACCCAAAATTAAATATCTCCTCCCACAACTCAGACCACAAACAAGCCTACCATTTTACCCCTAACCAGCAATGATTTAAATGTAAATGGACTCTCTATACCGATTCCAAAAGGTGGGAGAGAAAGGATACCAAGTTGCTTCTTGCAAGATATTTTCAATGTTGACAGGGGCGAGCTTTGGTCCTTGAGGATAGGGAGAAGCCTAAGGTGTTTTGGAAAATAAAGATATGGGGGCAGCTTGACAAGGTAATGGAAAAAAGGTTGGTAGGGCTATTGTGGAGAAATGCTTGGAACTTGTCAGTGCTATATTCGTATAGTCTGTTCATTATCACTTCAATTGTGGTTCTTGTATACCAATTCTGTGAATTGTGGTATGTTTTGCTACTCACTTTTATATCATTACTAATGTCAAATTTGGGTCTCTCGGTCTTTTATTTATTTGACTAATCTCAGTTCCAGTAACAGTTTTATTCAACTTCGTGAACAAAATACCTTGGAATAAAAAGCAACAGATAGAAGAAAAAAAGTACTGAGTGAATCTCGAATGAAACAAATTGGGATAGAAAATTACCAGCAAAATAATGCAAAGTAGCTGGAATCGCATTGGAGTCGGATATCTTCCAATACTAGCAGCGACCGCAGTGGATCTACGATGACGATCCATCATTGATCGCAGAAGGGTTTGTGAATTGTCGTGAGAAAAGGTCGGAGTCGCTTGTAGTTTGCGTTTACCTGAAACTAAGCAGACCAATCGGCACAGAACGAAAATGGGGAAATGAAAATGAAACGCAGCACCCGGGGTCTCTCTCTCTCTCTTTCTTTTTTTTTTTTTCTTTTTTTTTTGTGAATGTACATTAGGTTTCTAATTCTTCCCAAATCATTAGTTTTTGTCCATCTTCAATTTTAGTCTTTAATTTAAAAGAAATAATAATTAAATTAATTTTAATATAAATATTTAAATTTTGGTTAATATGTGTCACAAGACTATCACCAATATTTCATTCTAGTTCCTTCACTTTTAAAAGTCTAAATTTAATCTGGTATGTTTAAATTTTCATTGGTTCTATTTACTGCTCATTTGGATTCGAAAATGTTGCATAAACTTTTGATGAAGAGAATAACAATCTGGTATGTTTTATTTTTGTATTTTTTAATTTTAATTAATGAAAATAACATAATTTTCATTAATCAAATAATAAGCAGTACAATCAACCCTCTCCGACAAACGAAGAAGCATATGAAACTCTCAAAAAATATTGATCGAAGGCTATATTTGAGAAGCACTTTTAGATTATAGCTTTTTGTTGTAGTTGGTGATTGTTTGGACAATGCTCCATTCTATAGGCTCGCACAAAGAAGGAAATTGAAATGCATATAAATGGATATTAAAGCTGACATTGAAGCTAGAATGAATGAAAAGAAGGAATAAATTGACATTAATTTATATGTGAATTTTGACGATGCAGGTTGGGGAGCAAGAAGGCAAAAGGATGGATGCGAGACAAATATGGTCCCCGCCGATAGCAAACCAATGGAAGTTGAATGTGGATAGCACGAGCAGTCGCCTGAAAGCAATCAACAAATATGGTCGAAGGTTTAGCGATTCAGGAAGGGCTGCATCACTTGCTTGATAGTGGGATAGGTGATATCTTGAGTATCTTGGTGGAATCGAATGCAAAAACATCAATTGATCTCATTATGGGAATTTCCCAAGATACATTTGAAATCAACATCGTGATTGTTGATTTTAAGATTTGGTTCCTAGGTTTAATAGCATTTCATTCGTGTATTGTAGTAGGGATTGTAATGGGGTTGTAGATTGTCATGCTATGGGTCTTATCTCCATTACCTGTTTTGGTTTATGTTTCGATGATGTATTGAACGTATATATTGTTTTGAGTAAGGGAAATTCCCCATTATATTGCCTTGATGGTGGCTCGGGAGCGGGTTAGTGGTTTTATATATATATTATGATTTCAAAACAAAAATGGAGCAATTACAGTTATAGAGCTAAAATAAGTTAGATCCAACATCCATGATGGGTTGTTTTAAGTTCTACGATCATAATACTTATGGTATCGATGTTGAAACAGGAACATACAATTATGAGAGCCAACATTTTATAATTAATTATTTCTTTTTCTTTTTTTATTTACTAAATGATGGGAAGAGATTTTTTTTATTGATTAAGAAGGGTCATATATTTCATCTTGTAAAATCTTTTGAAGATGAAAGATATATATCATTTAAGTCAATAACTGCTTATTTGTCTTTGATATGATCAGAAGAAGAATGATCAATATAATACACTATCTAATAATAGAAAAAAATTACAACCTTTTATTATATGCAAATATTCGATTTTAGTTCTCTCGACCATTTATATAAATTGTAATGGTTACAATGAAAAAGATCACAATTTCTACAAGTATGAAAATGTGATATTGAGACAAACTCGTCAATTCAACTAAACATTCACATAATTTATATAATATATTATAATAATCTATCTGTTGGGTTTTTGGCAAAATATTAGAAGCGAATTATCCCACATCGGAAAGAAGCAAGAAGTGGTGCGCTCCAAGC
>JBBMEG010000005.1:2642165-2659899 GCA_037832605.1 Cyclanthera cordifolia | reverse complement strand
TGCTGACATTTTAAATACCAAAGCCCTAATGGGCTTAAATGTTGGGCTTTCTCCACAATGTGAATAAACCCAACAAAATTAACATAAAGTTTCAATGCCCTTATGTATATTCATATATTTCGATTTAGAACCGACCATTGAGAAATCTAAAGAAGGTGTTCAACAAAGCAAAAAATGTATATTATACATTGTTTGGAATCGTAAGTTCGGTTAGCAAAAGCTATTATGCAAATAGAAAAAAGAATAATTTATGCTGATAACAATTTCGCTTTTCGTTTTTGAAATTTAAGCTTGCATTTACCTAAAATTTTACATGTGTTTCCTCTTTTAATTTGAATACTAACCAAATTTCATAAACCAAAACAAGTATTTGTAATCATTTTTTTTTAGCTTTGAAATTTTGGTTTTTTTGAATAAAAAAACACAAGTAGGATGTAAATATCAAAGACATGAAAATTATAAGTTGGAGTAGTATTTGTAGACTTAAATTTTTAAAACTAAAAATAAAAAGCGAAATGGTTATCAAACCATTACCTTAATAGGCTGAAAAAGAAATATGTAGCACAGTCACGTGGCACTATGGGTGTTCATACATTCCTCGAAAATTTATTCAACCAACCAATCGTTGTTTTTTTTTGTTGTCGACCAACGAACAACTCGCCTACAACTCGAGCTCCACTAGATCGAGACTACATTTGAGAGAGGCCATATTTATTTAAAAACAAACCATAATATGAAGATAATCGAGTGAATGCTAATGCATCACTAGTGCCAGTTGAGCTATCTCGCTTTGGCTACAATTGTGTTTAGTAATACAATGTTGTCTGTATAAATGATTATTATTGTATTGATATATTTTTTTTTATGAAAGATATAACCACCAAACCTATATCTTATGTATTATAAGAATACGATCCTTCATACTAACTAAATATACTTTATTATACTCACATTATTATGTATAAATGTGTAATGAATACAATATTATTAAGTAATACAACTTTACCTGCAAAACTAAATATACATTAATATACCTAAATAAATACACATATTTGTTATATAAGAGAAATCTCATAAAATACATATATTACAAACAATACGGTCCTTAATGTTCCATTGTAACTTATAAATATTGTTATTAAGTGTTGAGATGTACATATTCAAGGTATATATGTCGTATTGAACAATAATGCAATCATGCTAATACACTGTAAAAATATTGTATTTATTATTAATATTGGTTTAAAATTACCACCATAGATTAGTGCTTGCTAAATTTATATTAATACTGTTTTTATAAGATTATTAGTATTATTTGAAGTTTATGGATGTGATTATTCAAAGTATATACGTGAAATATTTATTGTGATTGAACAACCCATACTAATAATAATTATAGAGTTATTAGAAATACAATATTTATTTTTAATTTTGTAAGGACGAAAATTATTGTTTTGATTAGGGCATCATCTTCGACTATTGTGATTTTCAGAGGCGTGAAAACGACGCAAAAATTATCCTCCCACCTTTGAATCACAATGACTCAGACTCAACATATCCGACAACCTACCTCCAACTTCAATTACTCCACGTTTTCGCCGTTGTCATCTAAGTGTATGCGCGTCAATATTTTTGACGGGGACGTCTTCGATCTACGTCTCCAATGTTGAAATCAATAACATCTTTGATGGGTTCGAACGATGATGTCTTGATTTCCAGCATGTCGAGCCTAGAACAAGACGGGAAGAATTTAGAATGGTAGTTTAAGTTTGCCAACAAAAGAGATAGATGTTGATTAGAGAAGAAGTAAATGAAAACGGTAAAAGAATGGTGGTTTGAGTTCGCCGGTGAAAGAGATGAAGATTTCAAGTATGAAGGGTATAATGAAAATAAAGGAAATGTATTTTAATTAATTATAAATAGAAATTAGTTTTGCTAATGTTTCATTAAATACCTAGATTTGTAAATCTTTTCTAAATTTGATATATTAAAAAAGTATGGCTTCTAGCCTATCATTTGCCAAAATGATGGCCTTTCTAATCTGATTTGTTTTTCGAAAAAATTAACAATAAGAGATTTGCATGCTTCAATTTGTCTTGAAAAGCTAGTTGATAGTTCTTGAAGAATATGTTATTTAGTAAAGATACGCGGTCAAGAATTTTAAGTTATATATAGACCCTTCAACTCCACAAAATTTTATTCGTTATTTTTCATTGATAGTTGAAGGGAGCTTTTGGCTGAACATTTTGAAAATTTTACGAAATAAATGTAGGAAACAAAGCCTATTGGCATCGAGTTTCTAATACAACAGTTAGTATAGCTTTGGTTTCTATCATCCAATTTGATTTAAGGATAGGTAGGTAATATTAATCTAATAAGTGAAGTTGTCGTTTGACTAATTGGCTTGGACACCAACTACCCGCGCTTGACGTTAGAACAAAAGAAGGTCTTGGAAGTTCAAGTGAACATTTATTAGACTAGTACCACCAAAACTTCTAACACATTTACTCACAAAGGTCGAGCAACTACATAACTTTGAAACCTTATGACAAGTTTTCACAAGAATTTATTGGTTGATCAACTTCACATCTTTCATTTCTATTACCTGAAAATCCACAAACAAACAACCGGGAAAGGCAAGACTCCCATATTCTATTTCCCATATTTTATCCTCTCTCTTCATTTTTTTTTTTTTTATAAACCAACTTTAACTTTGATTCAAATTTAATTTAAAATATGTAAAATACATTTTAAAGACTTAAAATGAGTTTTTTTTGTTATGAATATTAGCCATGCTCCTCCCTTGACATTTCTTAGTTTTGTTCTTACTTACTTTTATAATAATTTTATTTATTTATTATATATATATTTATAAAGAAATGCCTTTTTCTAAAGAATAAGTTAAAAGGAAAAATCCCAAATAGGTTTCTCCATTTCATTCGTTGCCGTGGTTCAAAAATCGCATAAATTTCCCTCACGAGTAGCCATTTCTTCGAGCTCTCAAGAGTGCATTATTACTTCCAATGGCGGCGAAGAACGCTGTACTGAAGTATTTTAGGGTTAACGTACAGGCCCTGTCCATAACCAACAGCCCCATTCTCTATGTCCACCCCTTCAATGCGATTCGACGCCGCCTCTTCTCTGAGGAGGTGAGGGGTTCATTTCTCGACAAATCTGAAGTCACCGATCGCGTTATTTCCGTTGTCAAGAATTTTCAGAAAGTCGATCCTTCCAAGGTACGATAAATAGTCTATGTGTCTGGTTTCATATTACATAATTAATGAGTTTATATATGTTTAGCTTTGTGTTTTGTAGTGGCTTTCGTTTAGTGTAGTAACTTTTAAATTATATCTAAATAGCTCTGTTACTATTGACACTTTTGTGCAAATCTTAATACAAGTTTATTTGATTATTTTGTCTATATTGTGAGAATAGTAGTGGTGAGTATCAAATTCCTAAATAAATGGTATATCAAAATTAGGAAAGTCGAGATGAGTAAATTCCATGAGATGGTTTTAGCCTTTGAAAATTATCTTCTACCTCTTGGTACCAATAAAAATAGCACTCTATAATTTCATTCTCAGGAGCGAAGCAAATATACCAAACGTTTGGAGCATACTTTCAGTATTTGTATTCTGGATCCTTTATTTTATATATACACCTTTTTCCCCCTAGAATTGACCGCTTTGTTATATACAGATGGAACTCTTTGCCCCTCTAGGGCTCCACCTTGAATGTCTTATTGACTTTAGGGAAACCAAGGTTTTTCACTTGGGGGGATGTTGTTATTATAGTCTAAGATTTCTTCCCCTACTTTTAAGTTTAAACTCACGATTAAATTTCTTCCATCCCCTCACCTTATTCCCAATGAAGATAACTAGTCCAGGTCAAGCATTACAACACCGTGCCTTCAAAGGTGTTTGAATGTGGAATTGTAGAGTGATTTTGAGTGATTAAAAATGAGGGGTTATTTTGAGTGTTTAGAAATTTGAATTTTAATAACAGCTTGTTTGGATGTGGTTATTTGTAGAGGAGTTGAAGTTATTAGCTTGTTTGGGCGATGATTTTTGTAGAGGGGCCACAAACAAAAGCTTGTTTGGATGTGGTTAAAAATGAGTGATTAGAAATAATGATTAGAAATGAGTGTAATAAGCCCCCAATTATGTATGCTAGTAGGAAGAAGGATAAGGGTGACAAAGGGTAAAATATAAATTGTATAAGTGGGCCTCGAGTTATTGTGGGCAGTAGGGTCTATTGTAGAGAGGGGGACGTGAGGTGGAGGTGGGTTTTTGGTATTGTGTAGGAATTCTCATGGAGAGGATGGTAGAGCAAAGGAGCTCTAAAAAACTCCTTCTATCTAGTTTGGGTTTCCTTTGTAGTACTTTGTTTCTTTTGTGATTATAAATAAGAATACAGAGGAGTTCTACCATTTCTGGTACCAGAGCATTTTTTATTGGGAAAGTTGGGCAAGACGGACTCGAAGCTCAAAGAATTTGAAGAGAAGCTTGATGATTTCAGCTGACAGATGAAGGCAAGCGACGAAAAGAACGATGCCTACGCTGCAAGGACAGAAGCCTAGATCACAATAATTTACAAGCAGCTGGAGACGATTGTGTTCTGAATGGGGACACCACAAGGGGAAGGCCCCAATCGGGACAAATGGGTTGCATCTGGATCCTCGAACAAACGGTTACCAATAAAGGAAAGCAAGTGGCGGTGGGAGAGACACCTATGGAGGGAGAGAGGAAGGTGGAGGAATCGGCTAACAGACAACCCGTGTGCTCCAAACATACAAGAGGTTCCGTTATTCGATATGAGGCTACGAAAATTAGAGGTACCCATATTCAAGGGGGAGGAAGAAGAAGACCCGGATGGATGGTTGCATCGAGTTGAGAGGTATTTTATGGTGAACATATTGACGGAAAGGGATAAACCGGAGGTAGCGGTACTTTGTTTGGATGGGGAAGCATTAGATTGGCATCAATGAGAGGAGGAGAGAAGAGGCATCCCGAACTAGATGAAATTCCAGTGATTGTTCCTGGAACGATTTCGGTTTTCGGCACATGGAAATCGATATGCAAGGTTGATGAAGCTATAGTAGAACAGAATGGTGAGAAAAAATCGCCGGAACTTTGAAAAATTTGCAGTGGGCTTGAAGGTGATTAACGAGGAGATGCTTGAAGGAAAGTTTGAAAGCAGGCTAAGGGATGAGATCCAAAGTGAAATCTGAATGCTCCAACTTGTGGGCCGAGAAGCAAAATGATGTTATCCCAATTGATAAAGGACGACATGAATGTCCAACTTAAATAGAAACCTAATTCTTTTCGGTCTAGTAGCGGGAAAATACCAATGAGTTCGAGCGGGTCAAATTTTGGGTTGCGGGCCTTTACATTTACACTGAACCAAAGCGCCCAGACCACAACTTCGTCAACAACACTCATGATGACTTCTACAATGACGAAAATGGGCATTTTGACAGCTAACTGAGGCTGAACTTTGACTTAAAAGAGAGAAGAGGTTCTGCTTCAAATGGAATGAAAAATTTACTCCAACGCACAAATGTGTTCGAAAAAAACTACAGGTAATGGTACTCTTAGAGGTGCTGTCAACAAATAGGATAGACACTACATTAAGAAAGACAGTAGCTGAGGAATAGACATACGAAAAAACAGAGGTTGAAGGTGAGGAGCCAAATAGGCAAACTTATCATTGAACTTACTAATGGGTTTCCATTCACCTAAAACAATGAAAATGTGAGGGCCATGGCGTGGTGGTCCCAATTGATAGCGGTGCAACTCACAATTTCATTTCTAAGGTTGTCAAGAAGGTTGGATTGCCAATATTGCCATCGACAAGCTATAACATCACATTGGGCACGAGAAGTTTGGTACGGGCAGACGGTATGTGCACATGAGTACTATTATTCATGACTTTCTGCCATTACCTTTAGGAAGTATAGATGTAATTTTGGGCATATCGTGGCTGGAGACATTGGGCAAGATTCTATTGATTACAAGAAGGGTTAAATGGAGTTCACGATTGGAGATTGCTTGGTTCAGTTATGTGCCAACCGTAGCTTGGTAAAATCCCAAGTATCTCTCAAATCCATGATGAAGTCTTACAATGAGGAGGATTTGGGCATATTGATTGTATTGTATTTCTTGGAACCAATAGTGGCCAGTCAAGTAGAGGAAGAATTACAACCTTATTTCACACAAATTCCTCAAGAGTTGCATACTGTGCTGACTGACTTTGCAACCATTTTTTGCCCATCAGGTGTATTGCCACCGACAAGGGAACACGTTCACAAGATTGAACTACAATTGAAAGGGTTCGATTAAAATGTGCGGCTGTATCGATACTCATAGTCTCAGAAGGATGAAATTGAATGATTGGTGCAAGAGATGCTTTTGGCCGGTGTAATACAACATAGTAGGAGTTCATTCTTGAACCTGGTCTTGCTTGTTAAGAAAAAACATAGGAGCTTAGGGGTGTACATGGTCTGGGTTGGGTTGGGTTGGGTTAGAAATATTTTTAGGACCAACCCAAAGTTTCGGGTTGGTCAATCTTTCAACCTGTCCAACCCTATGCATTAGAGAAATTCAACCTAACCCAACCCTATATTTTTCGGGTTGGGTTGGGTTCTCGAGTTGTGTTACTCTCTTCTTTCGTATATAAAACAAATCTATTCATATCCCATAAATATGTAAACAAATGAATAAAATTTGGATGTTACTATACTTGAACCTAGATTACCTATTTTATTAGTGCAAGTTATTTATCAATATATTAAGAACATATCTTATTAATTAATTTCTATTCTCACACAAACACATATATGTATATGTGTGTATATATTATTCCTTAGCTCGGGTTGGGTTGGGTTGAATGAGCCAAAAATTGGTCAAACCTAGAACTAACCCAACCCAACAAAAATTAGAAAATCCAACCCAACCCAAATAGAATTATAACCTAACCCAACCCTTACGATTTGGGTTGGGTAGTTCAGATTGCTCAGGTTGTTGGGTTTTTTGTACACTCCTATGGGAGCTGACAATTTTGCATTGATTATCCGGCGTTAAACGAGGCAACAATGTCCGATAAATATCCCATTTTGGTGGTAGATGAGTTGCTTGATGAGTTACATAGAGCCACAATATTTTCTAAGATCGATTAAAGGTCAGGATATCATCAACCGGGTCCATCCCTCTGACGTGCACAAAACAACGTTAAGAATTCATGAAGGGCATTATGAATTCTTGGTTATGCCGTTTGGATTGAAGAGTGCCCCCTCCACGTTTCTATCTCTCATGAACAACTTGTTGTGACCGTAAGTTCGTATTAGTTTTCTTTGATGACATACTAGTCTACAACCGCTCAATGCATGAACACCAGTTGCATTTGAAACAAGTTTTAAATTGAGAATAAGTTAGTAGCTAATGTTAAGAAGTGCCAATTTGGTACACCTCAGATTGAATATCTAGGCAATCTTGTGTCTCCTGAGGGGTAGTTGTTGATTCCTCAAAGATTGAACGGATGACTTCGTGGCCTCAACCTGCCAATCAATGTTGTTGAGGCGCACCTATGCACTCGCTTATGGCGAGAGGCGAGGCGATGAGTGGCCTTAACGCTTTGCAAGTACTCAAGGCGAGTACCTTTAGTAAGGCGCTCGCCTTAAGCACCTTTTAGTCGCCTTCAACATACTTAAGGCGAAATAGGCACTCCCCTCTTTGAGGTTCAACAAATTTTTTCTATTGCTACTTTTCTAATTTTCTTCAATTCTTTGTTTGAGAAGAAGTAAGTTAAAAATGAATAATGGAATAAAAATAAAGAAACGAAAGAAACAGAGTAGAATAGTTGAAGAAAAAAAAGGAAGTCGTCGTTTCTTCATCATCTATCTATCACCCATTAATATGCCATCATCAAAGAAGAAACGGGAGCAGATGAAGAATCAGAATAAAGAGGGGAAGAAGAATAGTCTATTTACATTTTTCCTATTCTCTTTTTCATATTTCCTAAAAAGAATTAAATGTTTATTGCTTGCATTTAAGAATGGTTGTCAAACATTGGCTGCATTCTAGACAAATTTCCAAATGGCAATATTAGCATTAACTTTTTTTTTTTTTAAAGAATTTAGCATTGATTTAGTGCTTGTCAACATTAAAGAAATGCTAGATGCATGCTAACCAAATTGCCAAATGGTAATCTTTTTATTCTGATTAGTTACCTAAAACCTCTATCTTTTTACTATTTTAACTATTACAAGATTTATAGTTTATATTTTCAAATATTTTTCTTTTCTCAAACATTATTTGAGTTAGTTTTCATTTGTATCTTGTTTTTTTTTTTTTTTTTTTTTTACATTTTAAAAAGCAAGGTTTTATTTTTATCTATAATTATATTTATTTATTATTTTAATAGTTGTGCCTTGCTTCACTCAGGCAATGCCTTTTTATCATATCGCCTTGAGGCGATTACAAAATTTTCTGCCTTAGAGTGTTCCTTATGCTTTGAAAATAGTGGTGCTAATATTAAGGCGTTATGTGGCTTCCTTCAGTTAACGGGGTACTACCAGAAATTTGTGGCTAACTATGGAAGTATTGCCTTTCCATTGACTCAATTGCTCAAGAAAGGGAATTTCAGTTGGGGATTCGAGGCAGAGGAAGCCTTTGCAAGATTAAAGGCAGTTATGATATTCGTACCCGTACTTGGGTTGCTAGATTTTGCATAATTGTTTATTGTGGAGACGGATGCATCTGACATTGGAGTGGGCACGATCTTAATGCGAAACCAACTTATTTTAGTCAAGAATTACCACCTACACATCGGGTTAAGGCAATTTATAAGAGAAAGTTGATGGCAGTCGTATTTGCTGTTTAGAAGTGGTGTCTGTATTTGCTGGGGCATAAGTTTGTCATTCGTACCGATCAAAAGAGTTTGAAATTCTTGTTACAACAAAATGCTATACCAGGAGAATATCAACGATGGATAACAAATTGTTACAATATGATTTCGTGATTGAATACAAGAAAGGGCTAGAAAACATAACAACCTACGCGCTATCCCCCTACCACCCATGCTAGAGTTTGGCTTACTCATTGTGATTCAGGGAATCAATAAATCCGAATTCAATACTTAAGTGTTGGACAACGAACCTCTTAAGGAAATATATGAAAACCTATTGAATGGGTAACCAGTAACTAAAGGCTATAGTTTGAAGGACGATCTTCTGTGTTATAAGGGAAGAATAGTCATTCTTCTCGAATCTGCCACCATAATAGTCCTCTTGGAGGACATCATTGAAGACTTACCAACGGTTGGCCAACAAGGTTTATTGGCCTGGGATGAAGGCGCGCGTTTGATCTGGCAGCATGTGATGTGATATATGCCAGCAAGCCAAATCTATCCCTAGCCTTAGTCGGGTTATTGCATGCTCTTCTCATACCCAAGTGTATTTGGGAAGACATCTTAATGGATTTCATTGAGGGACTACCACGATTCAAGGGGTATGATATGTTATATTTGTTGTCGTGGACTGTTTATCCAAATATGCACTTTTCATATCCAGTATGCAAAGACTGCGACTATTATTTTATGAAAGAAATTGTGCGCTTACATGAGTGCCGTAGGAGCATTGTTTCAGATAGAGATAATGTGTTCACAAGTTTATTTTGGGAATAGTTGTTTCAGACAATGGGAACACAATGTTTTCAAAAACACCAAAAGACACGCCTCAGGCTAAAATAAGCTCCAGGCTCAATGTTGGCGCCTCGCCTTGGAAAGACGAGGCTCGGATAATAAAGCTCGCAAAAGGAGCGCGCCTTTCATGAAGCCCTTAGGCACCCAAGTCGAGCGCCTTGTGGGCTTTTTTTATTTTTCTAAAGTCTAAGTAAATATGTAATGTTTAACTTGTTTTTCTCTATTTGTTTTTTGAATTACAAATTCAATCAACAATTACTTTATAGTTTTATTTAAAAAAAACAAATAAAACCTAATCGTCAAATTCACTTATCTGTTCTCTCTAATTATTGCCAATGAAGGAGGTAATAAGGATGAATATGTAATTAGCAACCATAAGTTTAATCTTAAGGACTTTAGGTCTTAAGGACATTTTCATATTTCAAATGGGGTGACTACATTAAAAAATATATATATTGAAAGAGATTAACATGTATACACATTGTATTTATATTTTTGTTTTAACTATTCATGGTGCGTCTTGAATAAAAAGCCTGCGCCTTTTGTGTGCCTTGCGCCTCAGGCACTGCCTTTGTGCGCCTTGCGTTTTTTAAGACACCGGACACAATTGCGTAGGAGTTCGACCTACCAACCATAGATGGACGGGAAGACTGAGATAGTGAATCGTGGGGTTGAAATGTATCTTCATTGTTTCGTCATGTACACTTCAAAACAATGCTCGCGAAGGCTACCCTGGGCCTAGTATAGCTATAACACCACAACCATTCTTCCTGTCGAATTTCTCCATTTGAAATTGTTAACAAGCGCGCTCCACCACCATTGTTAAGCTACAACAAGGGCACCTCAATGGTTAGCGAGTTAGATCACCATTTATTTAAACGTGATAAAATGCTTCAGAAGCTCAAAAATTCTTTGAACGTAGCCCAACAAAAGAAGACAAAACCGATTAATTCAAAATGTCGAGACCTGCAATATGAAGTGCACGATTAGGTATTATGTGATACGTAAGCCTTACAGACAAAGCTCCTTGCCATGATTTAAATATCCTAAATTAGCCTCACTTCATTGTTCCATATAGAATTACGACCAAAATTGGCAAGGTGGCATACTGAGTGGAATTGCCCGCCATCCCCAAGGGGTTGCGTAGTTGGTTGAAGGCTTGAGTTTTGAAGGTGTGCTTCCTCAAGGTCCCATGTTCGAATCCTATCCGTGACATTAATTTGTAAACACCTCCCGTGTTTTCATTCCTTCGATGTCTCTCGGTGCCTGGCCAAGGGACTGGCGTTGTTACCCCAGGTATAGTGAAGTAAAGCTTCGATTTCCCAGTTTCAAAAAAAAAGTGGAATTGCCGGCCCATGCCACGGTTCATCCAGTATTTCACATTTTTGTCTTGAGAAAAGCAGTTGGCCCTAGTTTACCAATATCCCCATTGCCGGTCACACTCACTGATGATCTATGTGTGCAATTCAATCTCGAGGCAGTATTAGGGATCTGCCAAAGTAACGAAGATACAACAAAGACCGAAGTGTTGATTCGTTGGGAGAATATGATAGTCGAGGATGCAATATGGGAGGACTTTGACATGATGAAGGTAGGTTTTTGGTATTGTGTAGGAATTCTCCGGAGAGGATTGAGAGAGCAAAGGAGCTCTAGAAAACTCCTATCTAGTTTGGGTCTTGTTTTCCTTTGTAATACTTTGTTTTTTTTATTATAAATGAGAATAAAGGGGAGTTCTACCAGAATTGAGTGATTATTTTTGAGTAATTAAAAATGAGTGATTATTGTGGATGATTTACACATTATGGATACACATTATGGATACAACACAAATAGAAGCAGACATCCTTTTTTTTTCTTTAATTTTTTATGTCGTGAATTTTCCTCTTTGCTTAAAAAGTAGGATCTCAATTACTCGTTTCTCTATATGATAATACTCGTTAGACAGGCAGACTACCAAAGGCATTAGAAACTTGCGTAGAAATCTTAAGCCTGCATTCACTTTTTCTTTTATTTCTTTTCACTCGTTGATATTGATATTATTAATGATCTGGCAGGTTACTCCAACGGCCCATTTTCAAAATGATTTAGGATTGGACAGTTTAGATACTGTGGAGATTGCAATGGCCCTAGAAGAAGAGTTCCGGTTTGAAATTCCTGATAATGAAGCTGACAAAATCAACAGTATCAATCTTGCTGTTGATTTTATTGCTTCACACCCTCAAGCTAAATAGACGAGAGCTGCACACGCTTTCACTCAGGTTGCTCTTATTTGGACGAAAAATTTGACACTGTTAGATTTCCATTATTGTTTTTCACTGTATTTTTGTGATTTTACGAAGTTCGTCGTCCTAATCTTATTCGAACCCTATCGGAGAATGACGCTGGGCTAAGCCAGCAGCTTCAGGTTGCATGAGTTGAGGCAAACTGTTATCGACTTCTTTAGTCTTTAATGAATGAACTGAGCCTATATTTCAATAATGATTTTATGAGCTTTTCCCGTGAATTTATTCGTTAGATATATCTAGTTCAATATGTATTATTTAAGATAAAAATTCACCTTTTATCCTAAACATATAAACTTGATTAAGTGTAGAAGGAAGGTAATATCTTCAATTGGGTAGGTTTCTATTATCATGAAGATAAGTTGCTTTTTAGTTTGCTAGGGCCATTTTTGAGGTTTGATAAGTCTATTTTGTGGCTTCGCTCACGTTTTATGTGGTCGTGGGCCGTCTATTTTTTAGTCTCTAAATTTTAAAATGATATATATTCATTTCGATTCTAAAAACTATTCTGTTTTTGATAGGCTAACAAATGAATCATGTGGCCTTAAATATGTACGTTCTTAATTTTGATGTAATGGTCTAAGTTGAACTAATGGGAAGAAGTTATGGATTTGAATTTTATGTTGTTGAATTAAAAAAGAAAACTCATGCAGGGATATGGACATGCATTGTAGCCATATAGGTTTGTTATAGGAAGTATTTAGAATAAACTTTTCTAATAACAATGTATAGATAAATTTAAAATAATTAGAATCAAATCAAATTTAGAATAAACTGTGTTACTATGATCACTCTCAAACATTAGCTGCTCTCAAAGATTAACTGAAATCTCAAAGATTAACTGAAACTTATTTGGATTATCTTCTTCTTCTTCTTCTTCTTCGACTTCGAGATTTATTTTATTTCAATCTTGAATTTTCATAAAAGTTGAAATTAGTTCTAAGATAATTTTTTTAATTTCTTTTTCTCTTACAAAGTTACAATATTCTTTTATAAAATTTTAAAATACATTCAAATTGTTTTTTTTTTTGTATTGAAATTATTAATATTTTGATTATTATTGACTTCAAATTTATTAAAAATATCAATTTTAATTTTTTATACAAAATACATTAACTAAAATTAAATTTTTTTAACTAAAATTAATTTTTTTAAAATTTGATGACCGAACCAACCTAAGTTATTAACTAAAATAATATTTTACGTTGTAATATTTGAATTTTTATTTAATCAAATTTCACTTAATTGTCTGCGAATGAATTTTCACAAATGAGTGCAATGTCCAATTTGCAACATTCGATTTTTTTCTAAACACTTTGACGTCTATAAATTTCTTTCATTTTTTATTATTCATGAAAAATCATTAATAAAGTTATTCTAAATACAACCTAAATTTGTAATTCTTCTAAAAGTGCCGGAAGAAAATAATGAAACAAAAGCCATCCCTAATATTACACAAAACAATCGAAATATCATCCAAAATCAAACCAAAATTATTATATAATATGAAGCATGACCCAAAATTTGAATCACACCCTACCTCCATCAAATGTTCATAGCAGCTAAAACGAGTATAGCTCAACTGACACTAGAGATGCATTAGCATCCACTCGATCAGTGGTTCGAGTTTACTCAGTATCACTGTGTAGGGTTTGTGATCCCCTCCCCCAATTTGTACTAAAAAAAAAAAGTTCATAGCAAAAAAAAAAAAAAAAAAAAAAAATCAAACTATGTAGAAACAACTTTCATTATCCACATTTCAAATGACTCTGTCCCAAACATTTATATACATTATCATTTTCAACTATCTTTGAAAGAGAAGAAGAATGTTGATGAATTGCTTCTTCCTTAGGACTTAAGAGTAGACAAAATCATTCAATTAACAAGAGCAACATAAATATGAGTTGTAGACACTCTTCCTTACCCGATTTAAATTTACAACGAAGAGAGTTTTCAGCTGCATCTTACAGCATCAATGGCATGAACCAAATCATCATACTTTGCTCCAGTTACTTCTTTAACAACCTTTTTATCCTTTAGAATTTTGAAAGTCGGCACGACTTTAATCCCGAGTTCCTTCGCCAATGGCTGTCAAATAAGTCACCGTGAACACATTCAAATGTGGTCTATGATATATGATGAATTATGCAAAGACTTTCCAAAGTAAGGATGAGATGAAACAAACCCTATTGTCATGGTTGCAGTCAAGCTTTAGAAAGATAACATCAAGATATTTCTCAGACAATTGTTGAAATTTGGGAGCCATCACTTTGCAGGGTCCACACCTTCAGGAGAGAGAGAATGAACAAAAAAGTAAATTAAGATGTCAAGCTAATGAGTTTGAAAACAGAGGCAATACCATAAAATGAATCTAAGATTCCATTCCATAAATGATCAATGAGACTTCTTACCAGCAAAACAAGACAAAATTTTCTATCTACGAAAAGTATACCAATTTATTTAGCGATTTCTTTTATTCGGGTGAATGCTCGGTTAGCTTACTCGCAAATTACTATTTACATGAGACAAACTATCAAATCCTATAATATTAGATTGTTAAGTTTAGATATAGTAAGATGATTCAAAAAGAAAATGATCCACGCCCTACTTCAAAGTTAAAGAGAAACCATATCACCATTAGAAAGGCATCCTAAAAATGGCTACATTCTGATGAAGTGAAATACCCTAAAAGACAGAACATAACATTCAAAATATATCAATTATTGAAAAGGAAACTATCAATCAAGCAGCTTCTATAGATTATAATTTCAATATTAGTTCAATAAGATATTTGTTTAGAAACTTTAATCCAAAGCTAGCATAGTTCAGCTCGCATTAGAGACGATAATGACTTTAAATAAGCTTCAAATTTGCAAGAATTTAACTTAATAGAATGTCCATTTATAAATTATCTGAATTTGTTTAGGAGATTCTCAATTGTATATTCTTCAGAAAACTACATCTAATATTAAAAAAAAAAAACCAATGTGACGGCCACATTCTTTCTTTCGGCCTCTTAGAATCGTTTTTCCTAAATTGTTCCAGAGATATTTCAATTATTGAGCTTAATGCTACTGACCAATCTGAAATGTAAACCCAAAATGCTATAATATTAAAACCAAATTCAGTTTTATAGTCCCATAATTATTTTAAAAGGAGAGGACAAACTGTCTTGCTGGATCAAAGTCAAACTCAATGTTAAAATAAAATAGTAAATTATACATTTGATCCCAATAGTTTTATGATTGACCAAAAAGGTTAGTGACGCACTGATTTCATTGTTTGGTGTTAATCCAATTCAACACCAGCGTCGCAAGCTCGATCCAATCGATATTGTCTCTCCCCATTTGTAATAAAAAAAACAGTTTTATGATTGAAAAAAAAAGGTTAAATTTTATTATTATGATATTAAAATTCTATTCTTTTTATTTTAATTAAACCTAAACAGTAGTTTTTATCTGATAAATTAAATACGTGAAAATTAATTGTTCATGAGTAAATGATAATTTTTTTTTGTATAATCAAACAATAAACTCACACTATTATCAAAAACTAACTTCCATGTATTTAATTCGTCCACATGATTTACAAATCATATTCTTAAGGTTTGATCAAATTATATAGGCTAAATCTTAATTTTTAGAACAATTTAGGCAAAAAGTTTATAGAGATTAAATTCTAGGTTACGAAATCAAAAGTTCTCATCATAGGAACAAAAGTTATGATTTGCTCAAAAGAAAACGAGTGGCATCAACTTATACTAGTTGATAATACAGATTTAAACATCGTCATTTGGTAATAGACGCCTAAAAGTAGAAATAGCATTGAAGTTAATTTTGAATTCTCGAAAGCATGAGATCTAAACTCCAGTACTAAGCATGGCCAAACTCGACAAATTTCCATCCAAAATCAGAAAACCAGAAGTATAACATCAAAAGAAGAAGCATAGACAAATGGATATAGGTAGAAACACGAACCATTGGGTGTACATGTCGAGCACAACGGTTTTATCGCCGGCGGCATTGACGATGGACCAGAAGGTGTGATTGTTGACCTCGGTGACCTGGCCGACGGTAGCTCCGGTGGCTTCCAAGCTAGAATTAACCTTGAAGGTTCGATTTCCAATGCTCCTGCAACTACTGACACTCAAACCTTTTGAATTAAAGCAACCGGTTCTCGAGTCGGAAATTGAAGCCACCAGTTGCTTCCCGTTGCAGGGAAACGAAGACCGCGACGATCTGAACGAAGCCGGAGAAAGAGAGAGCTGCAAAGCCATTGAACAGATGGAAAGATAAAGAGAGAATTTGCGAAAAGGTTTCAGAAATGGCGGAAGAGAGGATGAACTGACTCTGAAGGGACAAGGACTCGAGGGGGAAGAGTGATGAAACTACTGATTTACCCTTCAAGTTTGGGAGAGTTGCGGCAAATCTTGGGGGTGTTTCGATCATTTAAGAATATGGATGGTGGTGGAGAATGGGTGGATTAGAAAGACTTTACTACCCTTATTTTGATTCGGGGCTGACGTTAAATCGTAGGGGTAGGGATGTAAATGCATTGTTAAATTTATTTGATTAAAATATCAAAAGTTTAAAATTGGTGCTTGAGAAAATTTAAAATTAATATTAAATAATACTGATTCAATAATATTAATAATTTTAATATAAGAAAAATACGTAAATATATTTCTAAAGTTTATAGAAAAATATGATATATATTTAAGAAAAATTAACGAAAGGAAAAAAAAAAAAAATCTAATAAGGACCAAATGTAACATTTTTATTTTTTTAGTTTATGCACTAAAATTGAATTTTTGGAAGTTGAGTGATCAAATGAAACAAATTTGAAAGTTTAGGGACTAAAATTGTACTTTTGAAAGTTTAGAAACCAAAATGAAACAATGATGAAAGTCTAGGGACCAAAATGATATTTTAATCAATTTCTTTTTTGAAAGCGAGAGCAATGTTTGGTATGAGATTTTGAACAAGCATTTCAAATTAGTTAAACACTTCTAAAAAAACTACATCTAAACAAGTTTTTGATTGCAATCATTATCTCTAACTGCTTAAAATAAAGCATCATTCTAAATACTAATTTTAAATATTCTTAAAAATTACATCTAAACAAACTTTTGTTGTAATCATTACTTCTAAATACTCGAAACAAAATTTTCATTCTAAATACTCTTAAAAACTACTTTCAAACAATTTTTTAATTGCAATCATTACTTTTAAATACTCAAAATAAAGACTCATTCTAAATATTAATTTAAATATTTTTAAAAACTTACATTCAAATAAAAATTTTGATCGCAATCGTTATTTTTAAATATTCAAAATAAATTTTCATTCTAAATATTATTAAAATCTCAAACTAATCGTAGGGCGTGGAATGGACCAAAGAATCATCGTTCATTCTTTTGTATGTGTGAAAGTACATTAATGCCCTTAAGACGTCTGGTTGAAGATCGGAATAAGGGGTTGCTATGTGGGAAATACATTTGGTGGGAATGGGATCATCGTTGAAGATAATTTATATGGTCATTATTTTTTTAAAGATAAATCATAAATTTTGTTTTAAGGAAGTACTCAAAATTAAGGGGTTGCTAAAATTTATTTCCAATTGTATAAAAAATAGACTTCCTATGATTTTATAAAGGGAATTTAACATGGATATTCGAGTAGAAAATAATTATTACATTTTTATCCCAAATTGATCTTAATTGCAAAGATATCCAAATGATTTTTTATACATAA